>JAXIVD010007242.1:17500-20767 GCA_036785275.1 Cancer borealis
TCCTCCTTCCTACATTCTATTCACACAGACTTGAAACGAGCACACTTTATACCTGAGCCTACGCGAGTCTGGACCTACACCAGATCAATTACTATAACATATTAACTACTTCGTAATGTTCTAATTAACGTAGCTTGGAAAATGGAAGGCGTTTTATTATGTTGAAAAAAAAAAATAATACATATAGGTAATAATGATCACGACATTTGATAAGTGTATCATAGAAATATATACATAATAATGATGATGATGATGATAAAATTAAAGTCTATCACAAAATATATATATAAAAATGATAAAATAAACAAATTCGAGTGTATCATAAATCTACATAATAATGATGACAAAATTTAAAGTCTATCAAAAAATGCATAACAATCATAACAGAATTCAAGATTAACAAAAAAACAAAAAAAATAAAATAAAATAAATAAATAAATAAATAAAAATAAATTAACAAGCCAATGACAGGCATGCATTTGTAATAGTTCTACCTTTAATTAAATATTTTTGTTAACATGATAAAAAGGTCAAATTTCGATAACAATTTTAAAACAGCGTGATGATAACAACAGATATTACGTAGTTGTGGACAGTTAATTGGCTGACGGGCTGACGGACTGGCGGTAGTGCATCACGCTGTTATTTAGTTCAGATTTGGCATGAAAACACCATAATATATAGTTAAACAATGTAGCAGTTCATTGTAAACACACACACACACACACACACACACACACACACACACACACACACACACACACACACACACACACACACACACGTTGGTCTCTATTCTAATTCAGGCCATACATTACAGCGTCATAATGATCATTCACACTCTGTTAATACTTAACTTTAACTGTTGCTTAATTTTAAAGGGGAGTGTGGTGTTGGTGATGGTGGTGTAGTAATGGTGGTGGTGGTGGTGGTGGTGGTGGTGGTGGTGGTGGTGGTGGTGGTGGTGGTGGTCAGTGTATAAATACTTCACATAATTAATATATAAATAAAATAGGAATAAACAAGAGAACTTACAAAAATAACACCTGTCGGTTCTAATTTGGTATTCCATTAATTTTAACTAAGTGAGAGAGAGAGAGAGAGAGAGAGAGAGAGAGAGAGAGAGAGAGAGAGAGAGAGAGAGAGAGAGAGCGAGAGAGAGAGAGAGACTACGAGACACCAATTTCTTAAACTTATTCGAATTCTGAGAGGTTTCAAAAATATGATCTTTCAAACTGGCTTCGTGTGATGAAATTTACTCTTCCAGGTAAATTCTAATCAGTATTTTTAGTGTTTCTTAATATATTACCTGAGCTCAAAGGGAGAGGAAAAAAAAGGGAGGAAAGGGAAAAAAAAGGGGAGGAAAGGAACAAAGGAGAGCTAATGGGGAAGAAAAAATACTAGTGAAAAAGGTGTTGAGAGAGAGAGAGAGAGAGAGAGAGAGAGAGAGAGAGAGAGAGAGAGAGAGAGAGAGAGAGAGAGAGAGAGAGAGAGAGAGAGAGAGAGAGAGAGACATACCCTAACAGTCTTGAGTAGGTCCGGTTGGTCAGGTTAACTTTATATATTAGATTCTGACTAAACTTTGTGGTTAATGAAATTTGTCTTGATTGTGTTGCTGTTCCTTGGCCGCTTCTCTTTTTTTTTTTTTTTTTTTTTTTCTTCAATTTTTATCTTCATTTTGTTTTACTCACACATATGTATAGATGTTTATATATTAAATTTTTTTCTTTCCCCCCAAAAATCTACCTGTACTGCCAGTTTTTGTTGACCTGAATATTCACAGACGGAAGAGGAAGAGGAAGAGAAGGAGGAGAAAGAGAGGAGGAGGAGGAGGAGGAGAGGACAAAAAACAACAAAAAACACAAAGGAATAACAAACATCAGCATACCTGTTTGGTTCTTACAAGTTTTTTTTCTAATAAAGTCAACTAATTGATCTTAAGTGAGAGACGTAAGAGGAGGAAGAGGGATGAGGATGAGGCTAAGGAAACATGATATCATTGAGGTAAGGAGAGTAAGTGTATGAGAGAGAGAGAGAGAGAGAGAGAGAGAGAGAGAGAGAGAGAGAGAGAGAGAGAGAGAGAGAGAGAGAGAGAGAGAGAGAGAGAGAGAGAGTCAATATCCTTCTACTCTATCATCTATTTTTAGTCTTGGAAACTGCAATACTAAATTTTATGTTGCTTTCTGAGTTCCTCCTCCTCCTCCTCCTCCTCCTCCTCCTCCTCCTCCTCCTCCTCCTCCTCCTCCTCCCGCCTCCTCCACCTCCTCCTCCTTGCCCCAATGAGTCGAACAAAGATCCTTCACGGAATGTGGATGACAAGAAATCATTGATATGTGATCCTTCTCTCTCTCTCTCTCTCTCTCTCTCTCTCTCTCTCTCTCTCTCTCTCTCTCTCTCTCTCTCTCTCTCTCTCTCTCTCTCTCTCTCTCCTCTCTCTCTCTCTCAATAGATGAACATTTTAGTAATAACGATGAAGATGAAAAAAAAAACTCAAAAAAATATACACAAATTTGGGTTGGGCTTATCAGGAGATTGGAAATTCCTACAACACACACACACACACACACACACACACACACACACACACACACACACACACACACACACACACACACACACACAATGAAGGGTGAGATGTACGTGGGGAGAAATAAATTCGCCTCAAATTCTACTTCACTGATCGACGACCCACGCATCGCTGGGCCCAAAACCAACACCATTATTAGAAGAGGAGGAGGAGGAGGAGGAGAAGAGGAGGAGGAGGAGGAGGAGGAGGAGGAGGAGGAGGAGGAGGAGGGAGTGTAGGAATGTGTGGAAATTCATGTTTATATCACTGACTTGTTTGACTTCAGAAGGTAAGGCGACAGCAGGTGAATACTTTAATGAGAGGCAGCTTGATGATGTTAAGGGGAAGGGGACCAGGGGCGTAGAGGAGCCAAGTGCGTATATATTGAGGAGGAGGAGGAGGAGGAGGAGGAGGAGGAGGCGGGGGTAGGAGGAGGAGGAGGAGGAGGAGGAGGCATGGGACGTGACCACAGGGGATGAGAAAGTGTGAGGGGGAAGGGCGTGTGTCCCATCCTAAGGCAACCACACTCCTCCTCCCTCCCTTCTACAACCACCACCACCACCACCACCACTTCAGTCATTCCCCTCTCAAGACCCTGCCAGGTTCCAACGCTCCCTGTCTTGTCATGTCACTTCCCTCTTCCCTGTCACTCACTTTAATTCAATTTGCTCTATTTTTTTTTTCTTCTTCTCTCTCTCTCT
>JAXIVD010007243.1:7500-10000 GCA_036785275.1 Cancer borealis
ATTTCTTTAGTTTGTAATAATGCTGTACCCAATAACCCTCTTAGCTTGCCTGTCTGTCTATCGGTCTGCCACGCGCCTCCTCCTCCCTCCTTCCTCCTTCAACAACCTCGTACCACTTCTCTTCCTTCCTCAATGAAACCTTGTCAAATACACGAAGGCATTGCACACTACCCTCCCTCCTTCGCCTCCCTCTCCTCTTCCACCTCCTCCTCCTTCCCTCACATATAGGCTACACTCACTGTCCCACCACCACCACCACCACCACCATCGACCAACCTCAATTTCACTCCCTTCCTCTCCACCCCCACCACCACCACCACTATTATCACGACACTCTTCCACCTTCTCCTCCTCCACCTACACCACGTCACTCCATTCTTCCTCCCACCTCGACCTTTATCTTACTGCCCCTCCCTTCTCTCTCTCTCCACTACATTCATTCTTACCTCCTCCTCCTCCTCTAGCTTTATGCAAATAAATGATGATGATGAAGAATATATTGCGTCTTGTTTTGTTTTGACTTGCTGTGTGTGTGTGTGTGTGTGTGTGTGTGTGTGTGTGTGTGTGTGTGTGTGTGTGTGTGTGTGTATACGCTTCGTAGTGGCGTGTTAGGTGCTACTTTATCAGGTGCCATGGTGTGTGTGTGTGTGTGTGTGTGTGTGTGTGTGTGTGTGTGTGTGTGTGTGTGTGTGTGTGTGTGTGTGTGTGTGTGTGAGTGTGGGGTTGCTAGGTTGCCTAAGACTGCATGTGTACATCTCAGTTGCTGTGTTGTCTTTGCACCACACACACACACACACACACACACACACACACACACACACACACACACACACACACACACGAGACAAAATAATGATAATAAACAGATAACCTTAGCAAAACATTAGAACATATGATCATTTTACTTAATTTTTAATACAAGCATATCAATCTATACATACATACATACATACTAACTGAATACACGTGGAAACAAGTATAGGAAGACCACTGTATATACCTCAAACATCAACAAACAAACACACACACACACACACGCCGCTATCAACACTAAATAATCCGAGCTGTGAAATGTATTAAAGATCACGTTACCTGTACACCTCACCTGCCCAATACACACAGGTAGGCAGGGAAGTTAGGACAGACAGTTAGGTAGGTAAGGAAGGCAGGTAGACAGGTAAATAGGGACGGCAGGTAGACAGGTAAGGAAGGAAGGCAGACAGGTAGGTAGGTAAATAAATAAAATAAGGTTCGCACACTAACCCTTGTGAATGAAAGTTATCTATGTAGCGCAGGTAACACACTTTAACACACTTGAACACACCTTGTCACACTTTATATTATCTGTCATTTACAAGAGTAGAGACTTATTAAAGTATATACTAAACAAAAGGTAAAGTAAATAACACAGGTAAGGAATGAGTGAACGAAGGAAAGGAAAGGAAAGGAAAGGAAGGAATGATTGTGTAAAAAAATTGTTTATCTAGCAGAGTAAAAGGTAAACAACAACAAATAATATTAATAAGGGGAAAAGATGCTAGAAAGGAAGAAGAAAAAAAAGCGTCAGGTAAGGTAAAAACGAGTTGTTGAATGAATGATTAGACAAAAAGATGATAAAACAACCACACACACACACACACAACCACACACACATACACATACAAACTAACAAAATGTGGGCTTCATGTAGGCAACAAATGGATGTAATTACAGTCTCGTAAGTGTCTGTCTGTCTGTCTGTTTATGTCTATTTATGAGCGCGTGTCCTGTGTTACTGTCTGTTTGTCTGTCTCATGTGTCGAGTTAGTTAGTATTTGATCTAAAAGCGACCACGTGTGTGTGTGTGTGTGTGTGTGTGTGTGTGTGTGTGTGTGTGTGTGTGTGTGTGTGTGTGTCTGTGTTCATTTGATTATGTGATGATGTGATTTGCTTGCTTGCTTGGAGGAGGAGGAGGAGGAGGAGGAGGAGGAGGAGGAGGAGGAGGAGGAGGAGGAGGAGGATAAAAGCTGACACATACGTTTAAGTCAACACGCACTGACCTCCAACACAGTTACTTGGTTCTTGTTGTGGTCAATGAGGTCTCGATTATGTGGCGTAGGATGGGAAGAGGAAAAAAATACCGAAGACGAGGAAGAAGGAAAATTCACGTCTTAACATTATTATCATTACTGTTATTCTTACTGTTTATTGATATTATTAGTATTATTATTATTTTGTAGTTTCTATTTTAGTTTGATGATAATGACGGATATATATTTTGTTTAGTCAACCATTATTCATGCAGTCAGTCAATCTAATTCTATAAACACGTAATTTCTATCTACCCTCAACAAACACACACACACACACATCTCTTGTCTACACCATTTAACTTGTAACTGAACATGACAACAACACAACACTACCTTACCCTCACCACGCTCCCTCTCCCTCATCACCATCACCATCGTCACCATCATCACCACCATCCCTGGCTGGCCCCTAAACATCTTCCGGCCGT
>JAXIVD010007243.1:15000-20766 GCA_036785275.1 Cancer borealis
ATTCCTCCGCCAAGGCTCTACCGCGCGAGATTATTTAAACTCGGCTATATTTCTTCTATTGTTTATAAGCTTACATTATACTCAATGTTTTACAGCTTAAATAAAGAAGGTATATGTATAGTCATTATTTTATTAGAAGCCACATTCGTAGATCATTTAGTAACAAACACGGGGAACTAGTTTTCGACGGGTGGAATGTGAGCCGTAATGCGCGGGAAGAGCACAAACGCGCGCCAAATCTTCTAATTTTACTGACCCACGCCGCGTGGGGAACACGGGCTGTCCACACCATGCCTACATCTTTAAGCTATGCATTAATACCAACAGTGAAGCAAGTGGCATGAGGGCAGGCGGCAGCATTAAGGTGGATGGCTGCCGGCAGAGCGTGTGGGCGACAGTGCGGGCGGCGTCCCAGGGCCAGAAGGGCGTCCATTTCATTCAGCACCACAACACACTAACAGACGCCCTCCGCCCTCCCTCCACACACACACCTCAGAGTGGCGCACGCCTTACCCCAGCTCCCACGGCCCTCCACCTGACGCCACACACACCTGTCCGCCCCCTCCATCCCTCGTCACCCCTCCTTTACCTGATTTGAATCTAAAATACAGTAACATCCGGAATCGATGACATACGTAATTATGATGCATTGTAAATTATATATTTGCTTGATGTGTGTGTGTGTGTGTGTGTGTGTGTGAATAGTAATATAGCTACGTTAACGGATATCAATTTAAATATACAGTACATACATATGGTACTATTATGTAGTCTATATACAAATTATCTACCATACATTTAATTCAATAAACATTTTAAATATAGAAATTAAAGTATGAAACGTTTTTCATCCTAGTTGGTAACAGATTCGATGGAAACGTTTAGCCCGCGGCAACACGGTTCAAACCGAGGCGTCCTTGTAGTCATATTTCAGGGTGTCAAGTGTGGAGGAAACAGAGATGAGGAATACATGAAGACGACCGTGAGGCAGGAACCAAGTAGTAAATGTGATGGTGGTGGACGCCTGTCGTAGTGAATTCAAATATAAATACGGACCACACATTATACGTTAGGCTGTAAAACAAGATGGTCTCTCCTTAAAATCAGGAAGAAATCAAACAACGAGAATGTTAAAGGAGTTAGTGCCTTTGCAGGTCACTACTACGAGGACTCAAACCCTGGGAACGCGGACACGTGTAAAACCCATTACAAGAACTCATAAATAATACATATAAGAAAATAAAGAAAATATCGAACTAACGTAACATATAGGTTAGGTTGAGTTTAAGTAGTATAGTAGAGTGTAAAGCTTATGGTTGAAGTACAAGCCAGCAGGTGGTGTGGGTGACTGACTGGTTGGCTGGTGATCACCCCTCGGCCCTCGCTCCTTCCCCTCCTCACTGACCGGTAGTGGTGATTGTGGTGGTGATGGTGTTCTTCACGCCGCGCCAACTGATGTCACTTCTGTTATCCAAAACCAAGCGTTATCTTCATCTTGGTATTTGACATTCATCAGCTACTCGTCCTTCATTAGATGGTCAGAGTGTGTTTCAGGTTGAGTGAGTAGGGACAGGAACACACCATCCTGCACCTGTCAGTTTTTAGAGAAAAGCAGATTATTCTAATGCGTAGCTATAAATTATTAGTGTCTTGGGACCCTTAACTTTCCACAAGTTTAAAGGTAGAGGAGACAGACAGTTGAGTGCAGTTTATCATCTGTTCTTAAACTTTCATTTTTTTGTTCCTTCCCGATATACATCCTCTTATCCGAGTGAGTCCAGTAAAAACAGACATCCTAATAATGTGTTACGCAGTAGCACGCGTTTCTAATTTCTTTAATTGAATGATATTGAATACATCACTTATAGTCCACCGCTGTCAGCACTGGTTCAAAATGGGACAACATTCACCATTATAGCCTCAGCCTTCTGATTACATATAGGTCGCACGTGCCCGCTGAGTCTGTTCTTTGCTTTTGCTTATATATATATATATATATATATATATATATATATATATATATATATATATATATATATATATATATATATATATATATATATATATATATATATAGAGAGAGAGAGAGAGAGAGAGAGAGAGAGAGAGAGAGAGAGAGAGAGAGAGAGAGAGACGCGAAGGTGAAAGGCAAATGTTACCTGGGAAGGTTGTTTAGTTCTTTCCAGTGCAGACGACGCGAAACGGTTTGTGGCGGGAACGAAACACCTTCCTCCCTTCATCACCCCCCACCCCCCACACCTGCCTAGGGCGTCATCCTTGCCGTCGACTGGTTTGAACAGTGACAACATACCAGCCTCTGCTTTCAGTTTCGATACTTACTGAACATGCATATTTGGGCTGATCTTTACCACACAAGCAAAATAATAAACTTAATCCTCCTTGTTTCCTTACAGTACAGATGTCAATGAAGGACTTGTGGCGAAAAAGATATCTTTACTTCCCTTCCTAAGGGTGTTTCAAGAAATATTAAGAGGAAAAACAATATATATATATATATATATATATATATATATATATATATATATATATATATATATATATATATTATTTTTTCAATTAAATACAGTTCAGTAAATAAAAATCTGCAGCAACAAAATAACAACAATTCATCTATAAATCTATCGCGCTTTTGTAGTGTCGTTAGTTGCATTTCCAGTATTACAGGTTGATGGGTCTTGATAGAACCTTGGGTGGCGACGGGGCGATGTGGGCGACGCACACTTGTCTGCCCTTGCTTTCCTTCTTTTACAATCTCCCTTAAGACCTGGATAATATAAAGTTACCTAGGTAACTGTAGAAGTGAACTGAGGTAACCGGAAAGACCTAATCCCTGAAGCGTTTCTCTGCGATATGTGCTTCCCTGTTAGATAACATTTTCTTCAGTGCAAGTTACTACTGCTTCCTGTGGGTGTAGATAATTTTACAAATATCCACATTTCCCTTAAGGTGTTGTGAATGAAGAGCATCATCAGCCGTGTACTGCCAAACAACGTGTATGGACACGATCTGCCATACGTAACCAGCGATCAATAAACCGCAGGAACGACTACACTGCAGGCGCCAGTTTCCTTTGTGTGCGCGCCAGTCCCTCGCATGGCTGCCCAGTACGCCCACACATGCTCCTGCATACTCCATGTAATGCCAATTTTTGCATGCTACTAATATTCACAGTTATTCTATGTTTAAACCTCATTGTTAATATTAATTTAACATGTAACAATTTCATGAAGAGTTTTAAACTGTAAACGCTTACCCTGAAAATGAACGCGTTGAGAGAAAATGCATAGTAGGAGTAACTTGTGTATTTGGATCCAGCTTTCCCGTGTATTTGTTCGGCCGGTTAATGTACTTATTTTTCTTCTCCCATTGAGGAAAATACTGATGCATATCCAGTGTGGTTCTACATGCCTCCTTCTTAATGCTTCGCCTACCTATAACCTTTGAGTTGACCTATAAATATAGGTAAATAGAAATTATGGTACTCCTATCATTACTACTACTACTACTACTACTACTACTACTACTACTATTACTACTACTACTACTACTACTATTACTACTACTACTACTACTACTACTACTACTACTACTACTACTACTACTACTATTACCACTACTACTACTACTGCTACTACTTCTACTACTACTACTACTACTACTACTACTACTACTACTACTACTACTACTACTACTACTACTACTACTGCTACTACTATCATATAGCTTCCTGACTCAAAATCGAGACACATTATTATTTACAGATAATGTTGACCGCTTACATACTATTAATATCTTTAGAAATAAGAACATTGTAACGAATAAAGAGATGAATCAAACAAAAAATAAAACTTTAACAACATAAGTGAATGATGTTCGAACAAATTAACAAACATGAACATGATATATGTGATGTGTTTTGGTAACATATACATATACTGCAAAATTAATACTCTATGAAAGTATGTCCTCGTAAATTTCCAACTGTATAAAAAAAGAAAAATCTATATGTATACCAGCGAATGTATTGCACGTACTGTACCTATCTATCTACCTACCTATCTACCTACATACAAACATATATACATACATACAGTAACGTGAATGATGAAGTGATGAATGTAAGTATGTTATGATAAATGTGAACAGCTTTATCAAGTAATGTATGAGACGTTTGTGAATTTACATGAGTGACACATTAAACTACTTATGAATACACAAATGTATAGTGACTGAATACATGTGATTGGTGAGACTCTCTCTCTCTCTCTCTCTCTCTCTCTCTCTCTCTCTCTCTCTCTCTCTCTCTCTCTCTCTCTCTCTCTCTCTCTCTCTCTCTCTCTCAAACCTTCAACATATGCCCATTTCTCTTACATATAACAATGCCTTAAGCCCTTTTCACACCCAGGACCAGCACAACCACACCTGACCTTAGTAAAACTACACCACCTTCGTCAGTAGTACCTGTAGAAGGCACTGAAGAGTCTGGCGTTCTTGAAATAGTCAGGCACTGTGAATTCAGAAGCTGAGTGACGTTGGGTTGTCCTCGTTTCTCTTATGGCGAGGCGCGCGGCGGGCTGCAGGTGTTGGGGCAGCATATCAAGGTGCAGGAGGGGGTCAGACACGTGGCAGGGGTCAAGGAGGCAGGAAGTGTAATGCTCTACCTTCATACCCTCACCATCACTCTTCCCTTTCATTCCTTGGGCTGTGGTTCTCCCCCTTCCTCCTCTTACCTTCACCCTCACCTCACTGTAAGGCTTGAAGAGAGAGGATACAGTCCCCAGCCCACCCCCTATCCCGTTACCAGCCACACCCGCGCCCTGCACCTGCTGCTGCTGCTGGTGTGCATTCTGAGGCCCAGTACGGGGTGACTTAACCTGTCTGGGATGAGTCCGTTTATAATGCCCTTCTTCCAGTGGGTCTTTGGATTCCTCACCGTCTTTGTGCCCATCATCATCATCATCATCATTATTGTTGTTCTCTTCCTCATCTTTCAGTGGGCGGGGCAGCACCACAGCCTTATTTAGCAAGAGGGAAGCCAAGTCAATGCCCAGGACAGCATACCCAGTGGCCAGATTCCTTAAGGTAGCCTCCTCTTGGACGCTGCGAGGGGCGCGGCGCATCTTGAAGGGAGTCCGGAGTTCAATGTTACGGCGGAAGAAGTGAAGAGCCGCTATTGTCTCCATCAGTAAGTCATCGTGGGGCACTGCAAGGTAATCCGGGGGGCGATGCACGCTGGGGAGGGAGGGGCAGGAGGGTACAGTGGGTAGGGTGAGACAGGGGTGTGAGGGTGTGAAGGTGTGAAGGCTCTCAGACAACGGTAAGGGGAGGGGCAGGAGGGTATTAGAGTGGTTAGGGTGAGACAGAGGTGAGGGTGTGAGGGTGTGAATGTTCTCAGACAACAGATGCAAGGGGAGGAAGAATGCAGGTTTGTGTGAGGGTCTATGTTGTGTTTATGAAGTGTGGTGAAGTGTGGGGTGATGTGTGGGGGTTGTGTGGAGTTCAAGGTGTGTGGGTTGGTGAGGTGTGTGTTGGAGATTATGAGGTTATGTTTGCATAGTATTCAATCTTTCTATAATATAATGGTCTAACAACATAATCTTTAGTAATATGCAGGATCAAAGTTTACCTATAATAGATGTAGTTATATAAATAGTTCCAATCATCTTTTTAATACTTTTTTCTATCGTAATGGAACTGACTCTACAAAGCTTCAAAGACTGTTCCACTCCTCCACTATATTACCAC
>JAXIVD010007244.1:0-5000 GCA_036785275.1 Cancer borealis
CTTGTCTTTCCTTCATGTCTTTTCCTTCCTTGTTTCCCCGCCGGATCAAAGACTTGTTTCCTTTCTTTCCCTCCTGCTGCTCCCGGTCACCTTTGTCCACGAGAGAGAGAGAGAGAGAGAGAGAGAGAGAGAGAGAGAGAGAGAGAGAGAGAGAGAGAGAGAGAGAGAGAGAGAGAGAGAGAGAGAGAGAGAGAGAGAGAGAGAGAGAGAGAGAGAGAGAGAGAGAGAGAGAGAGAGAGAGAGAGAATGATTGGGATGTCTTGAAAGGACAGAATACGATTATGTAATGAAGAGGACACAAAAGAGAGGAGGAGGAGGAGGAGGAGGAGGAGGAGGAGGAGGAGGAGGTTAAAGAGTACGAGGAGTAAGATGAAAAAGCATGACCATCTATCATCAAAGACAAAGGGAAGTACTCAATTTGATTATGACACGAGTGGAGTAAGTGGAGTAGTAAGTGGAGTAGTAAGTGGAGTAGTAAGTGGAGTACTAAGTGGAGTAGTAAGTGGTGCAGTAAGTGGAGTGGAAAGCCTGGGGATGAGACGCACGGAGGAAGAGGAAAGAATTAAGATTACACAGCGAGCAGGAAGATGACAAAGAAAATGTAATGGTTACGGAAGATAAGGAATTGGAGAGGAGACCGATGACAATGAACAGAGGAGGAGGAGGAGGAGGAGGAGGAGGAGGAGGAGGAGGAGGAGGAGGAGGAGGAGGAGAAGGAGGAGGAGGAGGAGGAGGTGAAGTGAGTCTAGAAATATAATACAACAGTGAAGATCGGGCTTTGTAAGGGAAACAAATCAACTTTGAGAGAAATCTAAGAGGTCGTTCAGGTTGAGAAGTAGATTTAGGAGAGAGGAGACAAAGGGGAAGGGAAGTAGAGGGAGTAAGGGGAGGGGAGTTAAGGGTTGGGAAGTGGAGGTGAGTTGTGGTAAGGGGAATAAGGGAAGGGGAGGTAGTTAAGGGGCGTAAGGGGAAGGTAGTATAGGTAGGGACAGAAGACCCATTTGAGGTGTTGCCAAGTAGTGGGTCAAGTTAAAGGGGATGACGTGACGGATTTTGTCCATCACTTCCACTTGTGTTGATTCGATTATTTTACAAAGTGATTTCTTATTGCATCTCCCCATTCTCTCTCTCTCTCTCTCTCTCTCTCTCTCTCTCTCTCTCTCTCTCTCTCTCTCTCTCTCTCTCTCTCTCTCTCTCTCTCTCTCTCTCTCTCTGTCTCTCATTTAGCTGCTCCTTTAAATGTTGTTTGTACTGCGTCATTACTCTTCTAGTTACCGTCTCTTTTTTGCTTCAACTTTCAAGGACATTCGGAAGTCCCTCCTCCCTTTGCCTCGTCTCCCTCCCTCCCTCAGCACCCTCAACACCTTCCCTCCTCCTTCCTCCCTCCTCCTTCCTCCCTGGTGACGTAAGCAGTGGACAACAACGGAGGTTCAAGATCTGAAGACTTCCTCGCCTTGGGACGCAGCTTTGTTCCACCACCGAGATTATACTTAGATAAGCTGGTTTTTATTACTCTTAGCACCGCGATTATACATGTACTTAGGTCAGGCTTTATTTGATATTTTTAGGGATGTTTGCAGCTAATGTTTACTTGGGTGTGAAGGACGCGGCTGTTAGTTATTGTTCTATGACACTATTGTTTGTAATCTGTTTGTTAATGTGACGGTAATGCATGCAAGCACATCGATAATTATGTCTAAGTTTGTATAATTTTTCCAGCACTGCGTTCCTCCTTATCATGTTGCTGCCTTCCAAACAAGGCTTTTCATTAAGTCTTGAGCTGTGTGGTGACTGCCTCGTGCCTCCACCTAACATGCATCAGTATATCTGCGAAGCTGTCTTGCCACCTTCAACAACATTGTGTTCCGGATATTATGTTAGGGTTCAGTGACCGTCAGCCTGGGTCAGCTGACACTGCAATAACCCTCCGCGTTATGGGACTCGTTTTGTCGTATTGGGGTTTATTGCGTGTCCTGAGAGGACAAAACCCCATAATGCCTCAGAGGCCCATTTTGTCTGTGAATCTGAGACAACGAAAACCACAGCAGGCTTCCCACAGCACCGCCCTAAGGCCATGTACTTGTTTAGTTCATCCTCGTGTTGCAAGTATTCAGCAGAGATGATTGACTCCCTTCATTCCGGCAAACTAAAACAAATTTATCCAATTATATTAAGACAAAGAGAAAAAATATCACTTATGAGGCACATATATATATATATATATATATATATATATATATATATATATATATATATATATATATATACACATATATGTGTATATATATATATATATATATATATATATATATATATATATATATATATATATATATATATATATGTATTATATATGTATTTATATATATATATATATATATATATATATATATATATATATATATATATATATATATATATATATATATATATAAAGTTTGAAAGTAATTGCTATAACTTCAAAACACACTGATGTCAGTAATAAATAAAGCAGTACGAGTTAACATCGTGCATCTGAGTCGTGTTTCCTGGACTTGAGTGTTGCTTGTCGTGCCAAGTGTCCATGTTAAGACCCGAGACAAAAACATAACAGGTCAGGCAAATGTTGAAACTGAGGCTTCAGTTTTGTGCTGCGTGAGAAGGATTCTTTTTAGTGAAGGATGGCCACGAGGCACCAGTTCCCGGCATGGACATAGGTGAGTTGTCTGGGTGAAGTAGAGTTGGTTATTTTCACTTCGGATTTCATTGAATGTCAAAGAAGCAAAGAAAGAACTCGAACCTAAAACAATGGCCGAAAAAACCCATTATATATAAAGTTGAATATAATATTAACACTAATATATATATATATATATATATAATATATATATATATATATATATATATATATATATATATATATATATATATAAATATTTAAAAATCAAGAGACTATGCATTGTTCCTCTCTTCAAAGTGTTTGAAGCTGTAAAGAGAGAAAAATAAAAAACAGGGAAATGCATTTACTTCCAGAATTAAGCGTAAAATCCGTATATTCATTAATTGACTCACTTACTCATTTTAGTTAAAAGTTGTGCAAAAAATCCACATTCTCCATGCAAGGAAGTAAGAAAATAGTGAAAAGAGAACGTCGTGTTTGAGTGTGAGTGTTAGTGAAGGCAGCGAGTGGCACTCCTTAGCATCAACACACTCGAAATTATCTGTTGATGACACTTTGTTTTGAGTCTCTTTATTACGTCCTGAGTCTTCTTTCTTCCTCCTTTCACCAACACACGACGCTGACTGATCATTGTTTTCACACACCGTTCTTCTGCCTCGACTGATCTGAAAAGTTAGTTAATGTGCACACAGGTTCATCCAAACTATTCTGCGTTGAAGGGTAATATATCCTTAATGTTTTATTTCTACGAGTGCGATGCTCATTGTATAAAGTTTGCGTTTTGTTGTTTGGTGTTCAACATTATAATAATCTGTTTGACCTATGGATTACACTATAGTTGTGTGCTTTTGTAAATGTTGACGGACGTGCGTTAGTGCGGCGCTGGTGACTTGCTCCTTGGTCTTTTGTATATCATGGATGCAGGGATGGGCGGAAGCCTTCGCAATACAGCCTCCCCACAGAGACGCAGGAGGCGGAGCGCATCAAGGAGACCCAAAGAGAGATATCTGGGTCAGGAACTGGAGTGGAGGCCCTAAAGCAGGTCAGGGCACTTTAGGAAAGAGGAAAGCCATGCCAAGATGCGAAAAAAATCCGACCACTTACTCGTGATATGCTTTTTATGGAATTACTCTCAAATGTTTTTCCTCTTCAAGAAGGAACTAAAGAGAAGCACTGAGAACAATATGTTACTGTGAGATCACTAAGACATAAAAACACAATCCTAGTGATATAGAGATGGTGGAAATATTATATATAGTTTGGTGTGTGTTTTGCCGGGTGCCAGGGTGGAAAGGTGGAAGGGTGGAGGGGCAGGGTAGGGTGTAGGGTGTGTGTAGTGGCCTAGATGGAAGTGTTTGGTGCGTGTTGTTGTTACAGCCGCGTCTCTTATCGTCATGGTGATCCTCATAGATGTATTTTATATGTTCTTACTGAAGAGAAGGCGTGGAAGGCATGACTGGCAGACTTCTGTGTGTGTGTGTGTGTGTGTGTGTGTGTGTGTGTGTGTGTGTGTGTGTGTGTGTGTGTGTGTGTGTGTGTGTGTGTGTGTGTGTGTGTGTGTGTGTCAGTATGGCGGAGGTCCTTGCGGTACATGTAAGCTCTGTGCCATGTCCTGTGTTCCCGTGGAGTTGCTTTCCTCCTTGGCCGTCACCGCATCAGTCTTGTCAGCAGTGTTTCCTTGGTCGTAGTTGCCTTGCCTCCCTCCGCACCAGCCGGGCTCCCAGAAGGCAATTCGTCTCCACCAGACAGCTGGCCAGAACGTGCTTCCTGGGTTCCCTCGCGTCCCACACAGTCCCTAGGTTCTCGTCCCTATCCGCGTCCTCGTCCCTATCCTCGTTCTCGTCCTCGTTCCCGTCACATTCTTTGTCCTCGCATCCGTACTCTTCGCTAGTGTTCCCAGCATCCCGCCGCCATCTTCTTTCCACCTTCCTTGTTTTGACAGTCAGCGAGGTGGAGTGTTATTAGGAAGAAGTGGAGTGCAAATGGTGGAAATTAGGTTTCACTAAAGGCTTAATTAAGGGTTTTGTCAGCATGAGGGGAGGGAAGACTTGCGTGGTGACGAGGTTTCTTGACCAAAGTTAGGTAAAACGTAATATTTACCTAAATAGTCGTGCACGCCCTCGCTGCACGCAATAACACGGCCGCATAAGTTTTAATTGGGTATGTTGACGTGTTCACTTGGGGTGTCTTGCAATGCCTTGCCTTGCCTTGCCTTGCCTTGCCTTGCCTTGCCTTGTCTTCCCTTGCCTTGCCTTGCCTTGTCTTCCCTTGCCTTGCCTTGCCTTGGGGGACTATAAGCTCAGACTCAGCTCTGACCTCCAATACTACACGTCCCTTTCCT
>JAXIVD010007244.1:10000-15000 GCA_036785275.1 Cancer borealis
AAGGCAACTGAAAGAGGATTAAAAGCTTACACTTACAGCAAAGACTGACGATGAGGGAAAAATGGAGGAGGGGAAGCGAAAGAAAGTACTACGACCACAACTGATAAGAAGAAGAAAATAATGAGAAGGAGGAAGGGAGAAAACGATGATAATGAAAAGGATAAACATATTTCAACTCACCCTAACAATCATTGGGTGCGTGAATGAAAACTTTTGAAATCTTACCATTAGGATACAAACACACCAACACACTAACGCACCAACACACTAACACACCAACACACTAACACATCAAAACACTAACGCACGAACACACAAACACACTAACACATCAACTAACTGGTATTGTTCATGTGTAAAGTTGTGTTTCTTTGTACCTGAACAACACCAGAACTGCATTGGTACATGAGGATATTACTCTTGTCTCTCTCTCTCTCTCTCTCTCTCTCTCTCTCTCTCTCTCTCTCTCTCTCTCTCTCTCTCTCTCTCTCTCTCTCTCTCTCTCTCTCTCTCTCTCTCTCTCTCTCTCTCTCTCTCTCTCTCTCTCTCTCTCTCTCTCTCGTGATGGAGCTAGTATAAAGCGCGGGGTATAAAGCGACGGTCACACTATTCACTTGTATTATGAGGTTTTCACTCCCTCGTGACCCGCCGTCCACTACATACTCACCACCAACACGACCATCTGCCTGAAGTGAGGTTGTTGAGGGTGACGGAAACAGACCAGGGTTTATAATATTTTTTCCTAAGCTCGTCGTTGTTATTGTTCCTTACATACGTATATTAACATGATTTCATTAGAATAAACGAAGTGATTTTATGTTTATGATTAAAATAATGTTCAATAGCATCAAGTGAAATACAACATAGTCTGTCTTGCATCAAGTCAGGTTCCCTCAGGACTATCGTGAGGTAAATGTTGTTGAAGTGAAACATTGATTACCATTACTAGTGCAAGTCTTGTGTTCAATACATAAATAAACAACGAATGTTTCGACACTAGTGGTAAAAGTAATCAACAAAACATTGAAAACATTGTCTTTCTGCATCAAGCTAATCCATCTAACCATCATACAACACTTTTATATTTCCTTCACAAACACAGTATTATTATGCATGCTGTGAAAGGAAAAGTGTATAGGATTCTTTTTTTTTGTTTTGTGGTAGTAATAGTCGTAGATTATGACCATTTTTTCACTTCTCTATACAAATTCCATGCAAGTTTATCCATACTACATGGTATCGCTTCCACTTCCGGCCAGCTTCGGCTGTAGGGAAGGATGGGTGGGGAGGAGCCTTCCATTTTGCTGTTTTTATACTACATTGTTTATCACTATTGATGAAGTATTGTGGAATATAAAGCTTTTCTAATACTACAATGTATATCACTATTGGGTTTGTTTACATGACCCGATAATCTTAAACTGCGTCAATGGTTCCTTTTTATAGAGTTACCAGTTGCTAAGCCTAATTAAGCCTTAACTACACACCCTTGTCCTACCCTTCTACCTACCCTTGTCCCGCACCTTCAGGAACTTAGTGTGTAGTGCGATGAGCCTTGGAGGTCAGGTCAAGGTTCACACAAGTTATCCCTTCCCACTTCAGGATACTCGGTCACCTCCTCTTTAACGGGACAACAGATCAATGTATGGATTAATCTATCTCACTTCAATTGTTTTACATATTTCAATCCTTCTTTTTATGTGTGTGCGTAGAGGTGTGTGTGGAGTGTGGTGTGTGTGATATTTTAGTGGATCTGTCACAATCTTTTTCTTTTTCTTCTTCTTCTTCTTCTTCTTCTTCTTCTTCTTCTTCTTCTTCTTCTTCTTCTTCTTCTTCTTCTTCTTCTTCTTCTTCGCCTTCTTCGCTTTCTTCTTCGCCTTCTTTTTCTTCTTCTTCTTTTTCTTCTTTTTGTTATTTTTCTTCATATCTTTATCAGTATTTATTATTATTATTATTATTATTATTATTATTATTATTATTATTATTATTATTATTATTATGATCATTATTATTATCAATGTCGTTGTTATTGTTTATGTTGATGTTACTATTATTAGCACACACACACACACACACACACACACACACACACACACACACACACACACACACACACACACACACACATACACACACACACACACACACACACACACAAACACGCACATGTACACGCATACGCACTTCAAAAACACACAAGTAAGGAAGCAAACAAGTAAGAGAGCAAATAGAAGTTCAAACAAACAAACACACACTGTAAACAATAAATTAACTAACTATTTAACCCTAAAAGCAGAAAAAATTATCTCTCTACCTATCTATCTATCTTTCACACACACACACACACACACACACACACACACACACACACACACACATACACACACACACACACACACACACACACACACACACACACACACACACACACACACACACACACACACACACACCACAAAAAGGTCACGAGGCTTGGCTTGGCTTGGGTGAGACGGTGAAAATCTCCCTTGAGTGTTGTTGCAGATTTATTATGTTATCGCAAGCGGCCGGGAGATCGAAGCGGGAGGGAGGGAATTAAGGCGAGGCGAGGCGAGGCGAGGCAAGGGAAGAGAAGGGAAGGCAAGGGAAGGGAAGGCAAGGGAAGGCAAGGGAAGGCAAGGGAAGGCGAGGCAAGGGAAGGGAAGGGATAGAGCGAAGGAGAGAAGTAAGCAAGAAGACGGTAGGAGTAACAGAAAGAGGAAAAACGGAGGGAATAGTGAAGGGTGAAGAAAAATAGTAAGGAGACGGAAGGAGAGGATAAGAAAAAGTAGAGTGGAGAGAGAAAGTTACAAGAGGAGTGGAAGGAATGATAGAAGGGAGAAGTGATGGAGGATGGAGGTGGTTATAGCCTTGAGAGGGGAGAGTGTTGGACGCTGGCTTAGAGATCGTAAAACTTTGGTTGAAAAAAAAATTAGAAGGATCTACTAAGTCACTGTTGGTGGTGTCTATTGTTTGTCCTGAATTCTTTTTCTTTAGCATCCCCATCCCTCCCATCCTTACGTCCTCTCATCCATCTGTGTTCCCTCATCCCTTCCCTCACCTTCACGGCCTCCCATTCATCCCTTCCCTCACTCCTTCACTGACCCATATCACGTTTTTTCATTCCTTACTCTGCTGGCTTTCTGGAAACGCCTTAGAAACTGGAAGGGAAGTAGCGGTTTGAAATATTACCTCCTACTTTACTTCCCCCTGAACCAGTCTTTGCAAGTGAGAAGTACTCCCGTTAAAGTTATCTAACTGCAATGATCCTAGTGTGGTGGTGACATAAGGAGGTTATAAGTACAGTAAGATGTTTTAAAATATGAAAGTCCCAGTAAGGTCATTCCAGGGTGCAAGAGTTCCAGTAAGATGGTTTCAGAATTGTGTTGGTATCAGTGACGTGTTTCCAGGGTGATATGGTGTCTGTAGAGCCGTTGAGGAATGCAATGATTATAACACCGTGGTTCCAGGATGAGGTGGTTGTGGTGGGTTGGTAGTCCATCAGGTGAACCAAGCGTGACGGTTCCAAAGTGAAGTTGAAGTGATGTCACTCTACGGAAAGGTGACTCAAGTAACGCTTTGCAGTGATGGTGGTGTGGAGCCAAGTTGTAGTTCGTCGAAACTCTCACCTCTGCTGTCACATTGTCTGAATCTTTAAGATGATCTCTATTTTGGTCCTGGCAGTGGTTGGAGTTAGTCCGCTTTTGGATGCATGATAGCAGCACTTTGTTGTGTTGTCGCCTCACAATGCATGGCAGCCACGCGGCGCGGCTCCTTCACCCTGCTTCCATGTTGGACCAAAACCGCTTCAAATACGGAAGGTGGGTTGCGTTTCATCTTATTCCTCATCGTTGGCAGAATATCATCATTAGAAACAGCAGCAGCAGCAGCAGCAGCAGCAGCAGCCAGGTACAAGTGATATACCTGTCCCACTCGCCTAAATTACCTTCATGTATATAATGCGACGACGCAGGATTTACAGAATACACATTCCAACGACACTAGATGATGATAATTACGTCTACTGATGAGCAACATCGGATAAACGCGCCTCCTTCCATCACCCGAACGTGGCCATTACCAAGCGGAGGCAGCGGTGACGGGATGACGATGACGGAGCGAGTCTGCCAGCCTAGTGCGGCGGCGTGGTGCAGGGAGGGAAGGGAACGAAGAGCGGCAAGGACTACAGAGCCGCTGCTCTATCCTCCAGCAGCCCGGCATCCCAGTAGACGCCGTGTGCGCTGCCATCCGCACAAGCTCTATTAAGTGTGTTGTGTTGTAGACATATTGATCAGTAGTGACGGAGACTGATCAATGTATCGATTCGTCCTCATCTTGACGCCGAGAATTGCTAAGTCTGTCTTCGTGTAGAGTACCATCTCCCTTGCTGCTCTCCCGCCGAGGGAGACAATGGACTCTCCACAGCCTGCTTTGTGCAAGGGCAGGACACGTTGGGGGTAGTGGGGAGACTTGGGCCTTGCTGGTTCAACTTACAAGGGAAAAGGTACGAGGAACAAGGTGCAACTTGCAGAAGGACATATGAACCAAGGATCAAAAATGAGATATAAAGAAATTATATATATATATATATATATATATATATATATATATATATATATATATATATATATATATATATATTTATATATGAGAGAGAGAGAGAGAGAGAGAGAAAAAAAAAAAAAAAGAGAGAGAGAGACCTAAAGACACACTGCGTACTTGCGTTGGCTTGTCTCGGGTGCCAGTGACCTCCCTCCTCTTCCCTTCCCTTGCCTTTCTCTCCAAGCAGTGAGTGCCACGTGCCGCGGCTCTAAGGTGACACGTGGCAAGGTAGTAATAACCCCACGACTCTCACATTTACGGAGACAACAAATCAGAACAATTGACACAGCCTCTCTCCTTGAGCTGAGTGCGTCGCCTACTTGGCACTCTTCTCACCCATGTATTGGCATAAACACTCATCGTGTCTCCCTAAAGCCGCC
>JAXIVD010007244.1:17500-20765 GCA_036785275.1 Cancer borealis
TTGCGTTCCATCCGTCTCCAGCCCATCCACACCTGCATCAACACACCTGTTCCCTAACACTCTCACTTCCACCTGCTATAGCATACATCAGCTCCGTTTGATTTTGTATTCTCAAATATACCTAATAATTCATATTTTTATAGATTTAAACTCCTCGCTAGCTTCATTAAAGTTTACAATTCTACATAGAAGGCTAAGAGTTGATCCGTCAAGACTCCCAATCGGTTCACTGTGATTAGAGGTGAACTTAACTTACCTTACCTTGCCCTCCCTCCCTCCCTCCCTCCCGTCCCCCACCTTCATGGCCTTTCAATGGAGGTTAATTGCAGCGATCTATCACAATCTTTACAGAATCACATTTGCTGAGCCACGGAAAGTTTGCAGGTTTTTTCTTCATTAAAAGAAAACAAACATCGTGTCATTATTGCATCAAAGACCTGTGTGTGTTGTGTGTGTGTGTGTGTGTGTGTGTGTGTGTGTGTGTGTGTGTGTGTGTGTGTGTGTGTGTGTGTGTGTGTATGTGGGGAGGGGGGGGTTGGTGGAATCTCATCAATAACAAGGTATAACTCACTGAATTCCACAACTAAAAGTAGACCACAAATTGGTATTATATCACCACATAACGCGAGGGACGTAGAGAGGTGACGTGAGGTGAGGTGAGGTGAGAGGTGACGTGAGGTGAGGTCAGATGAGGTCAAGCCAAATGAAGGCAAAGTACCGTTTCTATATGATGAGATAATTTTTCTTGACTATTCCAATCACGAAATTTATTATGTATGTCAGCATGCAACATTGTGTGATGAATTTATATTGCAAACAGGACTGCGTGGTGATGGTGGCGGTGGTAGTGGTGGTGGTGGTGGTGGTGGTGATGGTGGTAGTGGTGGTGGTGGGTGGCTATGTGTGGAATAAGGCTAGCAAGTCATAAGAGAGATGTATCAGGTCTCTAAACACGTGTAATATAATACTATGATACGCGAATCTAACGAGGAAACATTTTGAACCTCACTATATGAAAACTATAGACAGTTGAATCTATGCGACATCAATGTAAAACAAGAGAAAAATAATATAAGTATAAAATTATAACCCATGATTTAGAACACAACCTTACATGCTTCTTTTTTCTTTCAGATTTGGACGAGTGGGATCAGGAAAGGTGAGCAGCTGTGAGCCTAAACCTACCTAGGCCTTCACTCACTCATTCAGCTGCATCTTCTTTCATTCAACTCAACATCTTCACTATTCACTTCGTCTCTCACACGGAACTTCACCATCCACACATCCAAGGTAACTTTCCTCTCTTTTCTTAGTATCAGTTTGCATGCCAGTTCTTCCTCGCGTCTGTGTGGAGGTTGTAACAGTGACAGGTAAACAGATGGCACAAGTTAAAACAGTGAAGGGTAATGGGGCAAAGCAGGAAAGAAAGGACAGAACGAGGGACTGGAAGGTGAGGGTGAATGGAGAAAGAATAGGAGGAAGGAGGAAATAGAAGGGTGTGCAGAAGAACAATGATGAAATTAGGTTTGGCTGAAGATGTGGTGGTGGTGGTGGTGGTGGTGGTGGTGGTGGTGGTGGTGGTGATGGTGGTGGTGGTGGTGGTGGTGTGGTAGTTGTGGTAGTAGTGGTGATGAGCATGGTGTTGGTGGTAGGTAAAGCGATGGATGGGACAATATCGTCTATACTTGTTAAAAACTCTGCGGGATCTACCACCAGAGTACACTTACAATATATGTATATTTTTGATCGCTCTCGCTGTCTTTATTTCTATCTCTATCTATCTAGTTATACATCTATCTATCTATCTCATTCTCTTTCTCTCTCTCTCTCTCTCTCTCTCTCTCTCTCTCTCTCTCTCTCTCTCTCTCTCTCTCTCTCTCTCTCTCTCTCTCTCTCTCTCTCTCTCTCTCTCTCTCTCTCTCTCTCTCTCTTCTTTTCTCTTCTCTCTGGGCAACCGTAAAGACAAGACAGTTAACTAAAATATCACCACCACCATCACCACCACCACCACCATCACCACCACCACCACCACCACCACCACCACCACCACCATAACCACAAT
Source organism: Cancer borealis (assembly GCA_036785275.1). NCBI lineage: Eukaryota > Metazoa > Arthropoda > Malacostraca > Decapoda > Cancridae > Cancer > Cancer borealis. Next base: position 19,563 of record JAXIVD010007244.1, read on the forward strand.
CACCATCATCATCATCATCATCATCAGAGAACAAAGACATCAATTTCGAAAGGAACCGAACTCCCCGCCCACCCCCCTTACCCCCCCCTCCGTCACCCCCTTGAACCACGCGCCAGTGAGCTCCCTTCACTATTTTTCCCCATCAGATCACGAACCATTAACGCAACAACGCTGGGAATACTGGCCCCGTTCTGAACCTCTATTTTGGCCTCGAGGGTGGAAGGGAGTTAGCGAGGGAGTGGTGGTGTGGTGGTGGTGGTGGTGGTGGTGGTGGTGGTGGTCGTGGTGGTGGTGGTGGTGGTGGTGGTGGTGGTGGTGGGGTGGTCGTGGTGGTGATGGTGGTGGTGGAGGGATATGATTGGTTCCTTCTAAAAGCCAATCAGTTACGAGGACACAATAACTCCTGTAACAATGCAAAAGAATCTCAAAGAACATAGAGGAGGAGGAGGAGGAGGAGGAGGAGAAGGAGAAGGAGGAGGAGGAGGAGGAGGAGGAGAAGAAGGCTGGCCAGGTGGGTCATGCCAAGTTTCCAGTGACGCCAGATGTACGTTTTCAACTTTTCTTTAACCAATCAGCGTTGTTGTTGTTGTTGTTGTTGTTGTTGTTGTTGGTGTTGTTGTTGTTGTTGTTGTTGTTGAGTTTCGATTCTTTCCATTCTTTTTTGGGGTCATCTTGAATCCTCTTATCCTTGTTCTCTCTCTCTCTCTCTCTCTCTCTCTCTCTCTCTCTCTCTCTCTCTCTCTCTCTCTCTCTCTCTCTCCTCTCTCTCTCTTGTTTTCCTTCCATCTCCTTGGTTACCTACTCTCGTCTCTCTGTTTTATTTTTTCTTGTTTTTTTTTTTCATCTTCCTATTTCTCTGTTTCTTTTTTTTCTTTCCTTACTTTCACTCACATCTTTCTTCTTTATATTTCTTCATTTTCTTTCTTTTAGTTTCCTTTTTTATAATGTATTCCTTCCTTTTCTATTCTCTTCATTCTTTTCTTCATCAATTTTTCTTTTCTTCCTTTTCTCTCTTTCTTATTCATTCTTTTTTTTTTCTCTCCCCTAATTCTGCTTTACCATTCTCGTCCCTTTTCTCTCCCCATTTCTTCCTTTTTTTCCTGCTTTATTCTTTCTCTTTTAATTCTTTTTTTCCTTTCTCGTCCCTTACCTATCCCTATTTTTTCATCCTTTCATTCCTTTCCTTTTCTTCCTTCATCCTCC
>JAXIVD010007245.1:0-12500 GCA_036785275.1 Cancer borealis
TTTTATGACTATGGCAATAACCACATTATTCTTTACTATAATAACCATAATCATAACTTGCTGGCTTCACATTGCTACTTTTCATCCTAACAGAGCAGAATTTAGATGCATAATATTCACGCTGTGCAACTTTTGGTGAAAACATACATTAACATTTCCTTCGTTGCCAGTAGCTCCTATCCTCCAAGTGACATTAATAGCCATCCGTGCAGAATTACCTGATCGACATGTATAAATGTTGAAGTCTTATTAGTCTTGACTGACGATTATTGACAGTATAGTGCATTTTCACTATATCTAGTCTGTCTCAGATGTCTGTGTCCAACAAACATCTTTATCCCACCCACAAAAAATGGCATCCATCCCCCCAAGGTATGAGTCAAGTGAGAGTACAGTTGGGAAGGTGTCGGGTATCACTGTACTATCCTGCAAAAATAGAAATATTGGTATAATTGGTATTCTGCATATATACCCACCATCACAATCCCTTTTGCCATATGAAATTCTTGTTGTGGCATCAAAAATTTAATCAATCAACCACTCACATACCAAAAAATATCTTAACAAATGACAATACATTTCAACACCATCTGTCAACATGGACATATTTATATCATAGAGAAGATTGGCTGCAGAGTATACAAGATATCATTGCAATGTTTCTGATATGTAGTCAAAAATATGTAAAATGTCATACAGTGAATAATTCAGATTTCAAGAGAAATGCAAGGAAAGTGTGAGTAGGTTGTTATGGTGTGATGCTCCAGGAGGTTAGGATCTAGACTTTCATTTACATTTGAGTGCTAAAGGTTTATATGTCGCCTCATACACACAACTGTCCCACCGTGCAGGAAGATAGATCTTAGCAACATTAATTTTTTAGGGAAACATCATGAAGTATGTAAATTATTTTAGTTACTTTTACATACTGATTTCTTAAGACAAATAGTGTACAGTGTAAAGCCTTGTACATACACGGCATGTGACAAGAGTCTTCATAAGACATATACAGTATAATTAACATGCATACACATAACTGAGTCATTGTGATCTTGCACGTTGACCACGGTGTGTCGATGTTGAGTTAGTGGCTTGCTAGTCTTCCCCCGGTAATATTAGCATCACCATTGATCCCCTCCTCCTTCTGCTTGCCACCCACCACACAACATATCACAAAAAACGACTAACCCACTTCTAAAGGATCCAAAGAGACCAATAACCAATTTTGCAACAATATGAGAAAAAAAAATATATACACTTGAGGAAGGTTTGAGTTGTATGACATATTTCTATTTAAATAAACACTGTAATATGGAAAGGTGAAATTTACATGAGACCATAAACTCTTGAGACACCTATACAACCCACCATTACCAATTATATAAGTGTGTACTTGTGTAGCGAATCATTTAAACTGACCCACTACACATTGTTACCTAAGCATCTAGTTTCATTGTATCATGACACTAATGGCTATTTATTAGGAGTCTGTTGTTCTCATTGATTTAAGCAAAGATGTATGATTATATTCAGTATCAATATTCTCTGTACTTAATCATATGTAGTATATGTGCATAATTCAAAAGTTTGCTTACTTGATTACGTTTTTTGCAAGACTATTTTATGACCTTTTAAACAAGCCTGTTATTTACTGATTATGCAATATAATCTAATATATTTCAGGTACAATTGGGTTTATCATTATTGTTTGTATTCTGATTACTTAAATATTCTGAAGGTCTCTTAAATCATTACAAAGGTAGTTTATTTTGGCATCACCTTCCATTGCACAATAGATGAGATAATGGTCAATTTTCCCTTTTAATTCGTCATGACTTCCTCCGTGAATATCAAAATTTGAAACAAGCATTGGACAGATTATATGAAGACACATTTTGCTGCTTTGTACCTTGGTTTCCAGTAATGTATTTGGAATAAACTACAAAGCAAAGCGTGTATCATTTGTAAACGATGGCAATATATTAAATGATGGCACACTCTTTGTTGATTTCACTATGAATTCATAGAAAAACAAGAAATATGTTTTTTTGTGACACAAAATCTTCTGCAAGATCGCAAGGACATGTCAAGTAAAGTGATATTCCTAAGTGGCAGTGTAAGATACATTTATCATACTACAACCTGATGGGCACGATATAATGCAATGTTCTCACTTGAAAATGAAACCACATGGTAAAGTTTCATCAGACTGTATGTGATCCTTCCACTTACAAAAAAATTTTGCTCCTGTCTCAACATATTGTATGACTCCAGCATTACCAAATCCAGCTCTTATATTTTCAAAATGTTTTATGAATCCATGAAGCAAGAATAAAAAAATTATGTGCAATATTGCATTGCAGCTGAGCCTCTCACAAGAATATATCAACTATCTAAGCCAGTGATTTTCAACCTTTTTCATCTCACGGCACATTTAGCTAGGCAATAAAATGATCGAGGCACACCATCAGAATTTAAGGAGATATTTGATTATTTAAATTTTAAATAATCAAATATCTCCTTAAATTCTGATGGTGTGCCTCGATCATTTTATTGCCTAGCTAAATGTGCCGTTAATGAACAATACATTTATTTATTGTAGTGTTGAAAAATAAGAGTTTGACATAATTTCAAAATGTGTCTAATACAATTTCTGGAAAAAAAATACTGGAAACCCTGTCCCACGACCCTTCCTTGAAGGAGGATCAACCCTACTAAGACACCCGCGGCACACCCACGGATGCTTCACGGCACACTAGTGTGCCGCGGCACACCGGTTGAAAATCACTGATCTAAGCGATAGGCAACAAAGAGTTACAATTAATGGTTCTAGGTTTAAGTTTAGGAGGGGTGTAACAAGCGGAGTTCCACAGGGATCTGTTTTAGGGCTATTATCATTCTTAATATACATTAAAGACTTAGACAGCGGGATTAGTAGTGATATTAGTGAATTCGTTGATGATTCTAAGATAGGTAGGATTATTAGATCAGTCTGACGTAAAAGACCTGCAGGGAGACTTAGATAGGTTAAGCGAGTCGGTGGTCAGGTGGCAGATAGATTTTAATATTGACAAGGGAAGAGTAAGGAATGTTGGTAGGGAAAATCCTCACAACAGGTACAACATAAGCAATATAACACTGAATAGATCAGAATGTGAGAGAGATTTGGGTGTACCTACAAGTTAGCTCAGAACTCCGTCCCAGAAAACAATTTATTGAGGCTAGAAATTGGGCAAATAGGGTTACGATTCATTGCTAGGAGTACTAAAAATAGAAGTGCTGAGGTTATTCTAAAGTTGTATTGGCATTAGTCAGACCTCATCTCGACTATACAGTGCAGTTTTGGTCCCTGTATTATAGAATGGATAAAGGATTGTTAGAGTCAGTGCAGAGATGACGAAATTGATAGAAAGAATCGTAATTTCAGTTATGACAGGAGACTAAAGCTTTTAAAATTACATTAATTGGAGAGGCGTAGAGTAAGGGGTGATCTGATTAAAGTATTTAAGAGGGTGAAGAGCTTCAATAAAGGGGATGTGGGAAAGGTTCTTACGACCAGTAGTCAGGATAGCTCAATGACATGTAACCATTAGACTGATACATGACCTGCCATCTAAAAATCCCAGTATAATATCAATGACACATACCTCAGATTATAGTTGAAGAACTTCTGAGCTTTCTACATAAGGGAAAGCGAGAAAAGGACAAATCCTTATTCTACTTTGAATTATTTGAACATTACATTGCTGAGCACGACCAAATTCTCATCTTGGCAAACTATATATGAATAAAAAGCTGCGTGCATGGATAATTTTCACCCCTCTATACGTGTTTCAGTGCGACAGCCGAGTAGTGTAAAGTCCTTGATTCAGTAGAGGTCACTAGAGGGCAGTGTCGTAGGGGAGAGGAGACTATGGCGAGTAAACGTCGAGTATGAGTCATAAGTTGTATACAAACCCTAATTGTTGGGTCCAGGCCTACCGGATCAAGTACACACGTTAAGTAATGCCACTACGCTGTGTTTGCGGTGAGCGGAGGGACATGAATCGCAGAAAAAAACATCTTCTCCAAGAGAGATGGAAGGTTAGTAAACATTAGTGGATTCTCAAATAGAATCTATAATACTTATGTCTTGCTGTCCTGGTACAGTCGTAGTTTGACTAGTTTCAGGATACACCAGGCTGAAATTGGACATATTAATAAGGGAAACATTGATCAGGTTTTAGAATTTAGTAGCCAGGATAGGACACATGGAAATGGGTACAAGCTAGAAAAACTTAGATTCAGGACAGACATAGGTAGATATTGGTTCACTAACAGAGTCGTGAACGATTGGAATAGGCTGGATAGACACGTAGTAAGTGCTGAGTCAATAGGTAGCTTTAAAAGACGGTTGGATGAGAGTATGGATAGGGATGACAGGTGGGATGGCTAAATATTGGATTATTCCAAGGGTGGGATCAAGGAACTGCCTCGTGTAGGTCATTAACTGGCCTCTTGCAGTCTCCTCATTTCTTATGTTCTTATGTTCTTGAATTCAACTAACTGCAAAATGTTTCCTGGATATTAGTTAACATCTTCACCCGAATGCTATAAAAAATTGAGCGGTATATTTTTACAATATATGATGTATTCTGAGAGTTTTCCTAATTACATTTCCGTCACAAATTCTTAATTTCTGAAATTTCAATGTTTTTATGATATATTCTCTTCAAGAAGTAAAGTTTAGTTTGTTTTGAACAAGGTTCTGTTATTTGTCATTATAAGTTAAGTTTTGGTTAATTTATGTTTTGTTATGTTATGTTAATTTCAGTGACGTATGGTGGTTTCTGTCACTGGGTGTGCTGAACAGTGATTCTGTCCACAACTAACATATACCTAATTACTGATGTGTGCGCGCGCATGCGCGCGCATGCGCGCGCGTGCGCGCGCATGAAATTAAAGTAAGAAATAAGATGTTTGTATATTGCACAAAAATATGTAAGCAAAAGAAAGTTTGGAAAATGAAGACAGATTCAGTTTCGAACACAAAAAATATCACTGAGGCTGGAGCCTGCGCTCTGTAGGCTGTACCACTACCAGATACGAAGACCCTCGTCGCCTCCTCAGGTGGCAATCTCTACACACACACACACACACACACACACACACACACACACACACACACACACACACACACACACAGTCGCTAGCAGGCAGGCTGAGGCAGCACTCATCAGTCTAGCCATTTGTGAAGACATCCAGTGCTCACCCCCCCCCCCCCCACACACACTCACACACACACACACACACACACACACACACACACACACACACACACACACACACACACACACACACACACACTCAGACACACACACACACACACACTCAGACACACACACACACACACACACACACACACACACACACACACACACACACACACACATACACACAGACACACACTCACACACACACACACACACACACACACACACACACACACACACACACACACACGCACACACACACACACACACACACACACACACTCACTCACTCACTCACTCACTCACTCACACACACACACACACACACACACACACACACACACACACACACACACACACACACACACACACACACACACACACACATCTTGCTGCCACTGGTAAAGGTGGTCTGAATACGACGATAGTTGAACATGTTGTGGGCTAAGGTGTTGAGTGTGGAGGGTGCGGTGCTGTAGTTTCAATACAGAATCAGCAGGATATACATTTCGAATAAATAAGATGAAAGTAAGATGTTTGAGATCATGACAGTTGTTGAAATACATAACATTTACATTATTAATGTTGTTTTTAATATAACAGAAATCCACAAACAAGCATAATGATTGTAATATATAAGGGAATTTGTACTATATAGCGAGATGTTGGCCTCTACCTTAGGTGGAGTCAAGGGTGGAAGCGGTGCAGAATATACGGAGAAACCATGATATCTATTTCGAATAAATCTGAAGAAATTAAGATGGTTGAGATAATTTCAGTGCTTATAATTTAAAATATGTATATAATATATGTCACTTTTAATATAAAAGAAAACTAAAAACAAGCATTAAGATTGAAATATATTAGGAAAATTGTGGCAACACCAACCAAGATATTTCTCCTTAAAATCGTGTTCGTGAAAACAAGGCAAGACGTTACGAAGTTTAGCCACATGTAAACGCCTTTAGTATAACTTGGGTTACTTGGCAACTCAACTTACTTCTGTTGTTTCATCGGTAAGAGAGTCCATGACTTAGGTTGCACTCAATCCTTATTTCTGATTAAGTGACTTAATAACATTTGGTTTCATAATAGATACTATATTATAATTCTTGCAAATCTTAATTATGCTCATATAATGAATGGCAAAGACACTTTATACCTTCTAGCCAATATAAAATATCAGCACCAAAAAAGAACGCAAGTAGTGTGCATTTGTAGAGCCGCACACCCAGCTCCATATATTCAACAGTCTGCCTTCCCACTCCACCATACGCGCTATGCTACATAATGATACAATTGATTATTGGGTGTGCAGTGCTTCTGCAGAACACCTATAATACAAAATATTATAACAGGGCTAAAAACAATAAGAAAAATATCGTTTCCCACTTACTGCTGAACTTATTTATAACTATCATGCATTTCTCTCTCTGACTGAGGGTGTGCGGCACACACCTAGCACACTCTGAATATACGCCCCTGGAGTTTAATTAGGTCTATCAGATGCTGCAATGATATTTCCAATATATCTAATAGCTTCCGAGAAAATTTGAACGAAATCTATTTATTGGAAAAAAAAGATACGCTTTAATTTTACTGCGTAATTATTATACATAGAACAAATATTTATGATGACAGTTGTAGAGTTTAATTAGATCTATCAGATGCTGCAATGATATTTTCAATAACTCTAATAGCTTCCGAGAAAATTAGAACGAAACTTTTTTTTTTTAAAGATATGGTTTAATTTTACTGGGTAATTATTATACATAGAACAAATATTATATTATTATACATAGAACAAATATGACAGTTGTAGAGTTTAATTAGGTCTATCAGATGCTGCAATGATATTTCCAATATCTCCGAGAAAATGAGAACGAAATCTATTATTTGGAAAAAAGATACGGTTTAATTTTACTGCTTAATTTTTATACATAAAACAAATATTCAATATGACAGTTGTAGAGTTTAATTAGGTCTATCAGATGCTGCAATGATATTTCCAATATCTCTAATAGCTTCCGAAAAAATGAGAACGAAATATATTTTTTGGAAAAAATATTCGGTTTAATTTTACTGAGTAAATATTATGCATAGAACAAATATTCATTATGACTGTTGTTGAGTTTAATTTGGTCTATCAGATGCTGCAATGATATTTCCAATATTTCTAATTGCTTCCGAGAAAATTAGAACGAAATCTATTTTATGGAAAAAAGATACGGTTTAATTTTACCGCGTAATTATTATACATATAACAAATATTCATTATGACAGTTGTAGGGTTTAATTAGGTCTATCAAATTCTGCAATGATATTTCCAATATCTCTAATAGCTTCCGAGAAAAATAGAATGAAAATTTTTTTTTGGAAAAAAAGATACGGTTTAATTTTACTGCGTAATTATTATACATAGAGTAAATATTCATTATGACAGTTGTAGGGTTTAATTAGGTCTATCAGATGCTGTAATGATATTTACAATATCTCTAATAGCTTCCGAGAAAATTAGAACTAAATATATTTTTTGGAAAAAAGATATGGTTTAATTTTACTGCGTAATTATCATACATAGAACACATATTTATTATGACAGTTGTAGAGTTTATTTAAATCTACCAGATGCTACAATGATATTTCCAATGTCTAATAGTTTCCGAGAAAATTAGAACGAAATCTATTTTTTGGAAAAAAGATACGGTTTAATTTTATTGCGTAATTATTATACATAGAACAAATATTCATTATGACTGTTATAGGGTTTAGCTAGATCTATCAGATGCTGCAATGATATTTCCAATATCTCTAATAGCTTCCGAGAAAATGAGAATGAAATATATTTTTTGGAAAAAAGATACGGTTTAATTTTACTGCGTAATTATTATACATAAAACAAATATTCATTATGACAGTTGTAGGGTTTAATTAGGTCTATCAGAGTCTGCAATGATATTTCTAATATCTTTAATAGCTTCCGAGAAAATTAGAACGAAATCTTTTTTTGGGAAAAAAGATACGGTTTAATTTTACTGCGTAATTATTATACATAGAACAAATATTCATTATGACAGCTATAGAGTTTAATTAGGTCTATCATATGCTGCAATTATATTTCCAATATCTCTAATAGCTTCCGAGAAAATTTGAACGAAATCTATTTTATGGAAAAAAAAATACGGTTTAATTTTACTGCGTAAATATTGTACATAGAACAAATATTCATTATGACAGTTGTAGAGTTTAATTAGGTCTATCAGATGCTGCAATGATATTTTCAATATTTCTAATAGCTTTCGAGAAAATTAGAACGAAATATATTTTTTTGAAGAAATAAAATGGTTTAATTTTACTGCGTAATTATTATACATAGAACAAATATTCATTATGTCAGTTGTAGAGTTCAATTAGGTCTATCAGATGCTGCAATGATATTTCCAATATATGTAATAACTTCTGAGAAAATTTGATCGAAATCTATTTATTGGATAAAAAATACGGTTTAATTTTACTGCGTAATTATTATATATAGAACAAATATTTATTATGACAGTTGTAGAGTTTAATTAGTTTTATCAGATGCTGCAATGATATTTCCACTAACTCTAATGGCTTCCGAGAAAATTAGAACGAATTTTTATTTTTTTTATAGGATATGGTTTAATTTTACTGAGTAATTATTATACATAGAACAAATATTCATTATGACAGTAGAATAGTTTAATTAGGTCTATCAGATGCTGCAATGATATTTCATATATCTCTAATAGCTTCCGAGAAAACTAGAACAAAATCAATTTTATGGAAAAAAGATACGGTTTAATTTTACTGCTTAATTATTATACATAGAAAAAATATTCATTATGGCAATTGTAGGGTTTAATTAGGTCTATCAGATGCTACAATGATATTTTCAATATATCTAATAGCTTCCGAGAAAATTAGAACGAAATCTATTTAATGGAAAAAAGATACGGTTTAATTTTACTGAGTAATTATTGTACATAGAACAAATATTCATTATGACTGTCTTAGAGTTTAATTAGGTCTATCAGATGCTGCAATGATATTTCCAATATCTCTAATAACTTCCGAGAAAATTAGAACGAAATATTTTTTTTGGCAAAAATATATGGTTTAATTTTACTGCGTTAGTATTATACATAGAACAAATATTCATTATGATAGTTGTAGGGTTTGATTAGGTCTATCAGGTGCTGCAATGATATTTCCAATATCTCTAATAGCTTCCGAGAAAATTATAACGAAATCTATTTTTTGGAAAAAAGATACAGTTTAATTATACTGCGTAATTATTATACATAGAACAAATATACATTATGAAAGTTGTAGGGTTTAATTCGGTTTATCTGATTCAGCAATGATATTTCCAATATCTCTAATAGCTTCCGAGAAAATTAGAACGAAATCTATTTCTTTGGAAAAAAGATACGGTTTAATTTTACTACGTAATTTTTATACATAGAACAAATATTCATTATGACAGTGGTAGGGTTTAATTAGGTCTATCAGATGCTGCAATGATATTTTTAATATCTCTAATAGCTTCCGAGAAAATTAGAACAAATCAATTTTATGAAAAAAAGATACGGTTTAATTTTACCGCGTAATTATTATACATAGAACAAATATTTATTATGACAGTTGTAGGGTTTAATGAGGTTTATCAGGTGCTGCAATGATATTTTTGATATCTCTAATAGCTTCCGAGAAAATTAGAACGAAATCTATTTTTTGGAAAAAAAAATGCGGTTTAATTTTACTGCGTAATTATTATAGACAGAATAAATATTCATTATGACAATTGTAGGATTTAATTAGGTCTATCAGATGCTGCAAGTATATTTCCAATATCTCTAATAGCTTCCGAGAAAATTAGAACGAAATGTATTTTATGGAAAAAAAGTTTCGGTTTAATTTTACTGAGTAGTTATTATACATAGAACAAATATTCATTATGATTGTTGTAGAGTTTAATTAGTTCTATCAGATGCGGTAATGATATTTCCATTATCTCTAATAGCTTCCGAGAAAAATAGTACGAAATCTATTTTTTTTGCAAAAATATATGGTTTAATTTTACTGCGTTATTATTATACATAGAACAAATATTCATGATGACAGTTGTAGGGTTTGATTAGGTATATCAGATGCTGCAATGATATTTCCAATATCTCTAATAGCTTCCGAGAAAATTAGAATGAAATCAAATTTTTGGAAAAAAGATACGGTTTAACTCTACTGCTTAATTATTATACATAGAACAAATGTTCACTATGAAAATTGTAGGGTTTAATTAGGTCTATCTGATTCTGCAATGATATTTTTAATATCTCTAATAGCTTTTGAGAAAATTAGAACGAAATATATTTTTTGGAAAAATGATACGGTTTAATTTTACTGCGTAATTATTATGCATAGAACAAATATTCATTATGACAGTTGTAGAGTTTAATTAGGTCTATCAGATGCTGCAATGATATTTCCAATATCTTTAACAGCTTCCGAGAAAATTAGAACTAAATCTATTTTTTTGAAAAAAGATAGGGTTTAATTTTACTGCGTAATTATTATACACAGAACAAATATTCATTATGACAATTGTAGAGTTTAATTTGGTCTATCAGATGCTGCAATGATATTTGCATCATGTCTAATAGCTTCCGAGAAAATTAGAACGAAATCTATTTTATGGAAAAAAGATACGGTTTAATTTTACCGTGTAATTATTATACATAGAACAAATATTCATTATGACAGTTGTAGGGTTTAATTAGGTATATGAACTGCTGCAATGATATTTCCAATATCTCTAATAGCTTCCGAGAAAATTAGAACGAAATCAATTTTTTTTTAAGAAAATGCGGTTTAATTTTACTGCGTAATTATTATAAATAGAACAAATATACATTATGACAATTTTAGGGTTTAATTAGGTCTATCAGATGCCGCAATGATATTTCCAATATCTCTAATAGCTTTTGAGAAAATTAGAACGAAATCTAGTTTTTTGAAAAAAGATAGGGTTTAATTTTACTGCGTAATTATTATACATAGAACAAATATTTATTATAACAGTTGTTGAGTTGAATTAGATCTATCAGATGCTGCAATGATATTTCCAATATCTCTAATAGCTTCTTAGAAAATTAGAACGAAATATATTTTTTGGCAAAATGATATGGTTTAATTTTACTGTGTAATTATTATACATAGAAGAAATATTCATTATGACAGTTGTAGAGTTTAATTATGTCTATCAGATGCTGCAATGATATTTCCAATATCTCTAATAGCTTCCGAGAAAATTATAACGAAATCTAATTTTTGGAAAAAAGATACAGTTTAATTTTAGTGCGTAATTATTATACATAGAACAAATATTCATTATGACGGTTATAGGGTTTTATTAGGTCTATCAGCTGTTGCAATGATATTTACAATATCTCTAATAGCTTCCAAGAAAATTAGAACGAAATATAATTTTTGGAAAAAAGATACGGTTTAATTTTACTGCGTAATTATTATACATAGAACAAAATATTATGTCAGTTGTAGAGTTTAATTAGGTGTATTAGATGTTGCAATGATATTTCCAATATGTCTAATAGATTCCGAGAAAATGAGAACGAAATATATTATTTGGAAAAATAATATGGTTTAATTTTATTGCTTAATTATTATACATAGAACAAATATTCATTATGACAGTTGTAGAGTTTAGATAGATCTATCAGATGCTGCAATGATAATTCCAATATCTCTAATAGCTTCTGAGAAAATTAGAACGAAATCAATTTTTTGGCAAAAAGATATGGTTTAATTTTACTGCGTAATTATTATACATAGAACAAATATTCATTATGACAGTTGTAGAATTTAATTATGTTTATCAGATGCTGCAATGATATTTCCAATATCTCTAATAGCTTCCGAGAAAATTATAACGAAATATATTTTTCGGAAAAAAAAATAGTTTAATTTTAGTGCGTAATTATTATACAGTTTAATTTTAGTGCGTAATTATTATACATAGAACAAATATTTATTATGACGGTTAGGTCTATCAGATGTTGCAATAATATTTCCAATATCTCTAGTAGCTTCCGAGAAAATTAGAACGAAATATAATTTTTGGAAAAAAGATACGGTTTAATTTTACTGCGTAATTATTATACATAGAACAAAATATTATGACAGTTGTAGAGTTTAATTAGGTCTATC
>JAXIVD010007245.1:17500-20765 GCA_036785275.1 Cancer borealis
ATAATATGGTTATGATATTATCCAATGAAAAGGGGAAGGTTGTTTGATCAGGCAATAGGAGGAGGAGGAGGAGGAGGAGGAGGAGGAGGAGGAGGAGGAGGAGGAGGAGGAGGAGGAGGAGGAGGAGGAGGAGGAGGAGGAGGATAGCCTTGACAACACCTTGCTATTGTTGATGGTATGTGTGTTTGTCGAGTAATGATGGTACAAGAGTGATTGTGATTAGGTGTGACGAACAGAGGACGCAGACTCAGAATGACACACACACACACACATACACACACACACACACACACACACACACACACACACACACACACACACACACACACACACACACACACACACACATCGCTACGATGAGGTTAGGTGGATGTATCATTACTAGTAGTTTCTGTTATTGTAATTGTAATTTTCGTACATATATCCTAAAAATTTGTGTGTTTGTGTGTGTGTATGTGTGTGTATGTTTGTGTGCGTGTATGTGTGTGTGTGTGTGTGTGTGTGTGTGTGTGTGTGTGTGTGTGTGTGTGTGTGTGTGTGTGTGTGTGTGTGTATGTGTGTGAGAGAGAGATAGAGTTAAAGAGAGAGAAACCAAAGCTATGCATCGTAATTAAAGGTCCATTTATATCCGAACCATTGCTAGAATCGTTAAAGTGTGATGTAATATTTTTCCACTGAAAAACAATTGTTGTATATTGTCACTACCAATAGGACAAACCGATTATTTATTGAACATTTTTCAAAATTTAAGGTCACTATAAATATGTGCTTAGAGTTTCTAAATGTTTATAGCGTTTGTTTCTATAGTACAATGAAATGTTATGTATATGAATACATGGCACAGTGAGTAGAGTTTGAAAAAAAAAATCATATCCCTTTGAGCGAGATTCGTTATGCATATGGAAGATTTTGGAGTACACTTGCATCTTTATGCTGTGTGCATTATGTATCCATATGCTTGTATTTTTTTCATTTATCTGTCTATCTATATGTATATATGTTTATATGTATATATATATATATATATATATATATATATATATATATATATATATATATATATATATATATATATATATATATATATATATATATATATATATATATATATATACACACAGACACACACACACACACACACACACACACACACACACACACACACACACACACACACACAGACACACACACACACACACACACACACACACACACACACACACACTCACACTCACACTCACACACGCACTATACGAGTACATTGTTACTACCTGTATTTTATTCTTTTCATATGTGACAGTAATTCGTACCCTCTCTCTCTTTCCTCCCTCTGACCTTCACCGTAGTACTCTTCATTCTGTCTCAGGGTTGAATGGGCGCCACACTACATACCCGCTGCATCAAAGGACCTTGCCCGGACTCTTCCCGCCGCTGGCCAAGGTCTGATGTTTCCGTTGTCACAGCTTGTATGTCATATCTTCTTTTCACTATCGACACACTGCTGCTTCGTACTTGCGTCATTGAGGCAGTGATATCTTTAATTCTTGCAACAAAGCCGCACCATCTTGCAGCTTCGCGCCGCTTGTTTCATTGGATTTATCCGCGGAGACTTTTACTTCATGTTTGGCAACGAGCTATTCCCCAGAATCCTGCTCTTATAATGAACCTGTGTCCATACCAGGCTGGGATTCCCTTCCTCTGCGGGTGTGACGCTCTTCTCCCCGAGGATACATCACTTCCTTGGTCCAGTGCATCAGCTCCCTTCCCCCTTGGGCGAACCTTTCTCACACAACCATGTTAAAAGTATGGAATATATTTCTTTATTGCAGACAAATTGGGATATAAACACCTTTTATTCATTCTAATAAACCTACACACACACACACACACACACACACACACACACACACACACACACACACACACTAGTCCAGAGCGGACGCAGAAAACCTAGTTCCGAAAATCGGCAAAAGCTCGTCCTATATCAAGACCTTTGTATACTTCTGCAAAATATCGCAAGTCTCTTGATATTATTGTGGAATATCAATCTACATCAGTGTATTAGTGGATTGCTACAGAAATCTCTACACCATGGACATGAACCATGGACACCCTACTTCAGTCAAGCAGCTAATAAAGGCGCCACTAATATCCAGGTTAGCCAGTTTAACTCCAGATTCGAAACACTTGAAGCAAAGATCAGTGACCTACCCTGGAATCTGAGTTTAGTAACGAAGCACTTTGAGTGAAAGTTGTCGAACTCGACCGACGATTCAATCATCGGGAAGACTACAGTATAAGGAACAACCTAAAGATCAGTGGTGTTGCTGAACCTGAGGGTGGCGAGATGTGGGAGCAGACTGCTGAGACAGTAAAGATTCGGTTTCGAAACAAGCTTCAACTGCCGGTACTTATGACACCGAACCCGAAGAGGCTTAACATTCGAACCATCCACCGCTGGCTCGCGATGAGGTTTGTCCTAGACAGCAGTCAGCGAGTGCACGCAGTGTGGGTAGTGGTGTTCTCGACCAGTTGGCAGCTACGGGTGATGCAGACTCTGACGACACTCCCTTGGAAGGGCTACTTTTATCACCCGGACACGAGCACGTACCAAGATGGGTAAGAAAAGTGATAAGAGGTGATACTGATATAAACCAAAAACATAATCAATAATCTTGGTTGCACAATGGATATTTATATCCCATTCAATTCCTAAGATGTTGATGAAGTTAGTAATATGTTTATGCATAACGGACATGGATTCACTATACCTGACTTAAGCCTTTGATTTCCAGTATGATAAATACAATGTTTCTGGTATGGACTAATTTTTTATCAGAGCGGTAAATTTGATTATTCCACTGTCAGAATATATAACTATGTATAACCAATTCTTAAGTGATGACATTAACATGTTCACCATTTTGACGATCAGTATCGCAAGCATTGCAACAAGTTTACAATCATTTGAAGATCAAATGTTGAATATAATCAATATTAAATATGATATTGTTGGATTTTCCGAAACCAGACTAGATAGTGACATTGTCTCTTTATATAATATCTATGTTTACACAATGCACTCCAAAAACCGTAAGGAGCATGGTGGCGGAGTACTTACGTATGTGTCTGATGCCTGTATTTCATGTGTTCTACATGACGTGAGTGTTTGTGAACCTTATCTCGAATGTGTTTACGTTGAACTTTTGTGTGATAATAACAAATATTTTCCATTTAATATATTTTAATGATTTTAAAAAGACGT
>JAXIVD010007246.1:0-2500 GCA_036785275.1 Cancer borealis
TTTAAGAGGAAACGTAACCACACAGACCAGCAAAGCCAATCCATCCCATCCCAGCCAACCCACCCACTCCACCCCATGCAAAGACCAAACTGAAAAGACCTTAACCCACTAAAACACCTTCCCCACCTACACCATAAGACCAACCCATCCTACAAACCCTAACCTAACACCCCCAGTCCACCCACCTATCCCTCCAGACTATAATTTACACCCATGACATCATAGCCCTCAAGACCATCACCAGACCACTACATAGACTACAGAACCAGACCAAGGCAGTTCAGAATAGCACATCAAAGAGCAACGCCTTAGACATGTTCAATTCGGTGATGAACAGGGGCGCGTCTGTCTACGGCATGAGGGCCTAGCAGGGGACGGAGGTGGGAGGGAAGGGGAGAAGAGAGGCAGGACATAAAACAGACAGATAAGGGTGCTAAAGAGGAGACAGAAGGACTCTCTCTCTCTCTCCTTCTCTCTCTCTCTCTCTCTTCTCTCTCTCTCTCTCTCTCTCTCTCTCTCTCTCTCTCTCTCTCTCTCTCTCTCACACACACACACACACACACACACACACACACACACACGCACACACGCACACGCACACGCACACACACACACACACACACACACACACACACACACACATACACACACACACAGCAGAGGATACCAAATTAAGGATACAACTTAGGTGACAATCTATTAACGAAATCTTCTTAGGGAAAATGATCTAAGGATAAATATCAACAAATTGTCACTAGAAGATTATATAAATGAAAGAATAAGACTAACATGTATTTTCAGTCTATATAAGAGAAGCATTTACTTATTATATTGATGAGGAGAGTAAAAAAAACAAATAACAGTGTTCATTAAACTTACCTTAGAATAGTGAAAAGTGATTTGAAGCTCCCACTGAAGCAAATAAGAGATAGATAGATAAATAGATAGATAGATAGATAGATAGATAGATAGATAGAGAGAGAGAGAGAGAGAGAGAGAGAGAGAGAGAGAGAGAGAGGAGAGAGAGAGAGAGAGAGAAAGGGGGGAGGGAGGGAAACAAAGTTATGCAAATGTGTGACAGGCCTAAAGGAAGTTACTGACAAAGAAGACTTCATAGCCGATGCAATGAATAAAACACGAGGACACACACTAAGAAACTCCACCAAACAAGGTCAGGTCAAGGTGCCAGGTAACTCAGCTTCCCCCAAAAGCCTTGCAAAATGGGACCAACTACCACCAAACAATATCAATTTTATACATTAATGGAAAAAATGTATAAGGTTACTAAGGAAAACATAAGAATACAGTAATTGTCGCGTCAAGCTGAACACGATTGAGTAATTGCGAGGTTACATGAGGTCAGGCAGAGAAAGGACACCTGATCCCTCTCCCCCTTCCCCCCTCCCCCAACCAGTCTCCCTCACCTCACACGGGCAGCAGGTTTCCAGGCAGTGACCCATAAGCCCAAACGGAGGTCAAAGGTCAGCGAAAGGGAGATTTCTGAGACTGAGCTTCTGGGAGGCCAAACACGGAGGCGGCAAGAGAGAAAAAGTAAGAGGGAGAATAAAAATACACGTGTTGCTTTTCCTCCTCCTCCACCACCACCACCACCACCACCACACCACCACCACCACCACCACCACCACCACCACCTCTTCCTCCTCCTCCTCCTCCTTCTCTCATGACTCTGAACAAGTAGAAAAAACAGTCAGAAACAAAACAAAACAAAAGATAGCAAGTCATAACAACGAAGATAAACTGAAAAAAAAAATACACACACACACACACACACATAAGCGCAAATATAAAGATAATGCCGATAATGAACCGAGTAACAAAACCACAAGATCAGCAGGGAGGAGGAGCAGGAAGCAGGAAGAGTGAAGGAAGGAAGCAGAGTGTGGCAAGGCGTCAAGGATGAGGCGGGAAGCAGACAGCTGTACCTGAAGATGAGGAAAAGCCCAGGAAACAGATAAGACGAGGGCCAAGTAGATTGATGTGTGGTGGTGGGAAGGAGGAGGAGGGAGGAGGAGGAGGAGGAGGAGGAGGAGGAGGAGGAGGAGGAGGAGGAGGAGGAGGAACACATAGGAACACATAGGAAGAACAAACAGCAACAGGCCTACTGGCCCTTACGAGACTGTTTGTGATAAACTAGACTACACTATCTAATTCTGGGGTAAAGGATACAGGATAGTAAGGGTGAGGGATTCTCCCACCAGCCACGACTGGCAGGAGAGGAAGGCCAACCATGCAATATAAGTAAAAACAAATAAATAAATGCGTGGAATTAGATTAGACTAGCCTATTACTACTGTTACTAACACTACTTCCTGGCAAGCGATGTCAGGCCCCTAGCGACGTCCTTCCGAATCGAGATTTTGTAATTACTGTACATTAGAAGGAACTTGCTCAAAGTTTACTATGTTGACGAATAATGTTTTAGTTGCGGATTGGCTTCTAAGTATTTGTCCAGTCTATTTTTGAATGTATTAATTGTTTT
>JAXIVD010007246.1:7500-17500 GCA_036785275.1 Cancer borealis
AGAGAGGAAGGCAATTTGGGGAAAACAAAAGATGGTTGCAACAACAAAAAAAGTCATCCAATAAGGAGCAGAAAACTAAAGAATCTCATGAAGTGCAACACAGGAAACAAATAAAATTAAGCAAAAAAGAAAACTATTCAACGAAGCATGTAAACTGTCACTGGGGTACAACAAACAAACAAATAAAAACCATGATGAGGCATAAGTACTCTCTCTCTCTCTCTCTCTCTCTCTCTCTCTCTCTCTCTCTCTCTCTCTCTCTCTCTCTCTCTCTTTCAGATAAGCGTTTTCAAAAATTTAATATTCTTTACCATAGCCAGTTACCCTTATCTCTCCTCCTCCTCTTCCCCCTAGAATGAGTCAGCTGAGGGGAAGAGGGAGAAGAGGGGAAGAGGGAGGGAGGAAGGAGAGAGGTAGGCGTTCCCTCCCTTCCCCTTACCTGCGTGAGCGGTGGCCACGATCACCTGGGGAATTTGGGCGGAACCTTCTTGTATTAAAAAGGACGATACACTGTTGTTGGGAGAGGGAGAGGTGTAGGCGACTGAAGGGGTTGTATGGGGCTGCTGGTGGTGCAAGGGGAAGTGGGAGGGTTAGTTTAGAGGGAAGAAGAGGAGGTGTGTTACTAAGGGGAGTGCATTGAGAGAGGTGGAACAATAGTGCTACAGAGAATGGTGAGAGGTGAAGGGAGTGTCAGGAAAGGTGAGAAGGGTTGGAGTGATTGGAGTAAGGAAGTGAGGAGTACTGGGGAGGTATTTACAGGAGTGGTGCTATGTGTAAGGATATGTGTTTAGCTTGAGAGGATAGGCAGAATGTAGGTGGTCTGGGTGGCAAAGGAAGGCGGATGGAAAAGGGGGTTTGAAAATTAGAAGGGAGAGGGAGGAAATGAAAATAGTGAAAATGGAAAGCAAAGCGAGTCAAGGGTAAGGAAAAAAAAGCAGAGTAAGTGGAATGAGAATATAAAGCAGAGGAAGAAGAAAAAAAAAGAAATGCCATCCAAGGGGGAAAAAATATATAAGCCCGCTGGGAACCAAAATTAATGAAAAAAAGAATTAAGGAAAAAAATAGGGGTAAGGGATGACGACAAAGATAAAAAGAAAAAGTCAAATTGAAATGAAAATCGGACCAGGAACGAAAATAGACGCACAGGATAAGGAAGGAAGGAAAGAACGGACAGGAGAAGAAAAGTTATCAGGATAAAAGGAAGGAAAATGAAACACAGACGCAAAAATGACGTTCAAATCCACTATCAGACAAGGCAAGGACGACGGTGTTCAACAGAAAACACACACACACACACACACACACACACACACACACACACACACACACACACACACACACACACACACACAGAGAGAGAGAGAGAGAGAGAGAGAGAGAGAGAGAGAGAGAGAGAGAGAGAGAGAGAGAGAGAGAGAGAGAGAGAGAGAGAGAGAGAGACTATTACTAGAGAGAGAGAGAAGGAGAGAGAATATTACTATCTCCGCTGGAAGTGAGAGATTTAGAGTGAAAAAAATTGGGAGGGAGGAAAAAATAAGAATGTGCAGTAAAGAAGTTTTGGTGTGGCGTTGACGCAGAGTTTATGTGGAAAGTGTGGTGGTTTTATGCCAATTTTCACTCAAGATAACTGACGATTTCCATGCCATTAGCTAAATTAGGACGAAATTGAACCTTTCTGCAGGAGGATGTGGCGTTCGGATCCTCTTACTCATCCTTGCCATTCTACTCCACTCCTTGTATCTCTCTCTCTTTTCTTTTCTTTTCTCTCTCTCTCTCTCTCTCTCTCTCTCTCTCTCTCTCTCTCTCTCTCTCTCTCTCTCTCTCTCTCTCTCTCTCTCTCTCTCTCTCTCTCTTATCCATTTGCATGTCCTATTTTCCATTAAAACTTCCACGACTTATCTTTCTCCCAAACCTTTCCACTCTCCTTCACCCATACCGCTATTCCCTCTTTTACCCTAACATTTATCCTCCCTTGACCACCCATCGCTACCTCTCACCCCCACCCCCCCATACCCCCTTACACTTCATATCATCTCAAACTTCTCCAATTACTCTCCTTAGCTCCTCCTACCCACACGCATCTCACTTCCTCCTACACCCGTCTCACCTCTGCTTTACAACGCTTCAGCATGCGCGGCGAGGTTGGATCAAGGAGGGTTACAAGGGAGGAAAATGGAGTGGTAAGAGGGAGCAGAGGTGAAGGTGAGAGGAAGCGAAAGGCCGCAACTTAAGGCAGCAACACACCAAACAATGGAAGGAGGCGAGGGAGTGATTGGAGGAAGGGTGGATGCGGGAGCAGCGTGATAATGTCTGCCCCGAGGTTCTCAGTGGCGTCTCAGGGGCAGCGCAACGTACCCCGAGGCGGCCAGGTGTGGCGGGGGATGGGGGGATGGTGTACCTGAGGCGACCCTCCCCTCCCCTCCTCCCCCAATATTCCATCTCTAGGTTCTCGAGCGACAGGGGAAGAGAGCAGCAGGAAGGCGAGGGAGGATCCATGGATGGCGAACAGAGGGAGGCTACAGGAGGCGAAGGGGTGGGGGGGTGGGAGGTGATTCAGGTGGGTGGGAGACGCTACATCCTTCCACGAGGATGTCTGCTACTCCACGGTGAGGAACACGGTGCCGCCCCTGCACAGTACCTCAAAAAAGACAGACAACACATCCACCCAAGTCGACCTCCAACATCGAACACGGCCAAGGAGACACATACCCTGATGCCACAAAGGAATTACCGGTACGCGAGGACATACTTAAACGAATCCGGCTGTGAAAAGTGGCAAAAACAAAGCCCATTCCCAGCGTCCTTGAGCGGGTGCCGGGTGGGTGCTTCGTGCACCTGCTCGCGTCTTGACTGAGCTGCCGAATATCCATTTCAACAAGACGAAAGAGTTGTTGTGACGCCGCGAGGTGACCGTCTGTGGCAGCCAGTGAAGTGTGTGATGGAACTCAGGTAATGGTGGAGGAGGACGGTCAGCTGGAGGAAGACGGCGGGATCACATTGCCGGGATACAGAAACCTGCGAAGAAAGAGGAGATGCGAGGAAGCTGCCTTTGTCAACAGCCACAGGGAGCAATGGCCGACGTAGGACTGCCTGTGGAGTGTGGAGAGACCTCACGGTCGGGAAGAGCACCACCCTTACCGCACCACCAAGTAGCAGATCGTCGTTCTCATTTCGTCACTGAGCAGTGAGAAAGCAGCTACGACAACAGGAGGCAGGGAGACCCCTACGCCGCCCTCTGGGTACTGGGGCGCAGCTAAGGTCGACCGCCCATGTGTGGAATAAGGAAGATTGAACCTAAATGTTACCTTCATCACCTCGGGGCCATGACCAACGTCCCGCGCCTCCGGCCATATTCAGGCCCGAGGTTGCCAACTCGTATGACGCCTCCAGTTGTGTACTAACGCTTGATGCTACACACACACACACACACACACACACACACACACACACACACACACACACACACACACACACACATACACACACAAAGCTGTTGATGACGATGAGTGCCTGGTTGGAGGTAGCCAAAGGCACCGTTAGATAATGGTGAAGTGAAAGGTCAGCTGAGTGTTAGCTCGTCACTAACGCACGGAACGTCATCATAAAAATGAAGTTGCTTCTTTCCTCACTTACGTCTCCCAAAGCCTGTAAGTCCCTGCCCCCTTCCCCCCCTACAACCCCGTAAAATGCAATGTTAAAAGGAGAATATTTCATGTAAATTAGAGAATAATTGTGGAAGAGTTGAAATGTTGCCAAAGGAGGACGACGAGGTGAAGGAGAGAGAGAGAGAGAGAGAGAGAGAGAGAGAGAGAGAGAGAGAGAGAGAGAGAGAGAGAGAGAGAGAGAGAGAGAGAGAGAGAGAGAGAGAGAAGGGTTAAACATTGGTGTAATGACTCCCCACATCCTCAGTTTCCTTCCCTCAAAAATTTTTGTCTTCTACTTCTGCGTGTCCCTCCCTTGAGTGGCTAGTTAAGGCTGCTACAAATTTTCATCGGGACTGGAATCACTTTATAACTTGTTGAGTTACACATATCCGGCGTGAATAGCCAAGCTGAGCCGCAGCGGCGGGGCAGGATAGGATACAGGGAGGAAGCAGCAGCTTCAGAGTCGTGAGAGTTAGTGAGCGAGGAGCCGCGGAATGCAGGTGAGTACAGTTGTCCGACGTCCACCTCTTGATTTCCTGTCTTGCCTCTCAGCCCTGACACTAGATGGCTCCACCGGAAAGTTGTGAACGTAGCTGATGCATTACGACCTGGTCTGTATTATCAGCCTGATGAATCCAGTTCCCGTCTGAATAAAGTGAATACATACGGCGATATAAGGAGGCTTGGCCAAGGTGGCCAACAAGGCCGGGCAGGAGGGAAGGTGGTGGTGGTGGCGGGTATGGGGCGAGGTGAACACTCCCAGTCTCCCACACAGTCTGTGGTCCGGAGGGAAGCAGCCTCAGATGTTGACGGGATGGTGGCATGGAGGCCCGCATCCCATCACACCCCGTGAGACTCAACATTCAAGACATTCAAGCCCCAATGTGTATGGTTTGAGACGCCCCACCAACCAATACACACAGGCAACTCTGTTCACGTACAACATTCAACATTCATTACACTGACATAAGAAAAAATGGAGAGCATCAGCTTCCTGTTGGGTGATGTGTTGATTCCAGATCACGTAACGTTGTTGATATTTTTTTTTATTGTAGGACGGGAAGACCTAAGCGGCAGTACATACAACTACCAAACGACGGAGCACAGAGCCTCAGTCAGTGTGTTGGCGAAGCAGGCACTGTTACGTAGGGCAGATCTGAGCCTTGGCGGGGCACACAGGGAAACGTGCTTCCTTCAACCATCAACATTCCACCAACGAAACCCACCCACGCCTCCAGATGGTGTTTCCGGGCCTAGCCCCGCCCACCCCTCACCACATTCACCCTTTACTCCACGCCACCATCTACGTGAACATGATCTACATCATAATTAATTAGTCTTAATCGCAGCAGTGTTCCTTTAGTTCAGTATAATTTCCTCTGACTTAACATAATAACGTCATAACCCCTGTTATTACACACTCCGTGCACACACCACTCACGCTCACACCTCTCATCTCACATTCTTTCACTTGCCGACCATTCTTCATTCCTTTTCATATTGCATCATTTCCCCTTCACGCTCAGTCAGACTCGTCATACACACCTACGTTTGGACAGGTAGGCTAAGCTAGTCATCACTAACGCTCCTCTCCCAAGCATCACTGACACACATGTAGCGGCGTCAGGAAGTAGTTAAAGTTTCCTCTGGATGGTGAAATGCCAGAAGTCACACCCTCGTGGAAGGTGGTTACGAGAGTTCATTGGCAAGGGGAGTGCAGTGGCCGGAGATAGCAAGGTGGGTCGCCTGGACAGAGGAATCAGAGGATGGCCGCTGTCTTGTACTGCCTCACAAGAATAAAATTAATTAGTGTATTGAAATTGAGCGTTGCCAGACATTTTGCATTCCCAGCTGGTCCTGAAGATGTTTGGTCACACTTAAGTACACAACCTTCCTCACTATGTTCCATTTCTTCCTCCCTTTTTTCCTCTCTCCATCCACCTCCTTTCTCCTTCCAACCGTCCCTTCTGTTGGTTTCCATAACATACTTCGTGAAATAAATATTTACCTCTCGTTTACAATGTAGCGTCGTGCTTCGTCGCGTACACACAAACAAACAAACAAACAAACACACACACACACACACACACACACACACACACACACACACACACACACACACACACACACATACAAGCATTCCCTCGCTACATTTACTACTCCTGCCGCTTAGCTTTATTCCTCCGACATTTTCCTCCACTCACTCACTTTCCCTCCCTCCCTCCCTCGCAACCCCACCTGGCGTTGCTCACTCATCCACGTCCAGGAGAGACAGGTATGCAAGGAAGAGTTGTATAAGTTTTCTCTTCTCACTCCCTCAAAGGTTACTTCAGAACTTTGCGAGAAAGAACGAGATCCAGCTTAAAATAAGACGTTGTTGCGAATGAAATGTTTCCGTGAACGATAAGGAAGAGATACGAGGCGCGGAACGACACCAGATGAGGAACAGAAAAAGGATACGTGCAAGAAAGATACACGGGAGAAGGGAGAACATATATAATAAAAGCAGGAAGGCTGGACACAAAGGGAAGGGACGGAATAAAAGAAAGCAGACAAAGGGACCAAAGAACATGACGAATGAAAGGAATGAAAAAACTATAACCACACAGGAGCACAAGCATAAAGAAGAATACGAAGATAGGACTCCATAGGGCCCGGGGAGGTGGAGGTGGTGGAAGGGAACTGAAGTGAGTGGTCAGATGCACAGAGGAGCGTTGACAATTCTGATAGGACTAAAATTCCATCCAAGGTCTCAGTGGTGTTTTTAACTCCAGGTTGGGCGTGACCAATCTCGGTATCTGCGTCGTCCTGCGCCTCTACTTCAGGTCAACGGGCGCCCTCCTATAGTGACCTAGTCTACGCGACGGAACAAAGCTCATGTCAAGTTTCTTCATTATAAATAGTTATTTGCCAGCCAGGCTTGGGTGTTCGTCAACGACAGTGTTTCCCTGCATTCCGCTGACGAGTTTCCCTGGACAGCGGATGCCTGACGGAGTAGTAGAGACAGGCGTGTCGCTCTTTCAACTTTGTTTCATCCAAGGTAATTAGAATACTTACCTTGATCTAGCCTTGAGCCTGGATTGCAAAAGGGACGGAACGGAAGGAGACAGAATATTTGATTAATCTTCGTTTGCCCAACACTGGTGGTGACTGGTATGGCATCGCTCTGTTATACTTCCCTTCCAAACCCACTAACAATCTACTCAAAATTCATCAATTAAATCCTGGTGCATGAGTCGCTTGAGAAGCTGAGACAAAGGCATCGGTGTGGGCGAACCCATGAATGAGGCGATAAACAATACCTGCCCCGCGGAGACCCAGCTGTTGTTCAGGCTCAGAATTACGTTAAGTCGTCCAAGCAGCTGACCTTCTTGCTCGCAGGAATAGAGGGAAGCTCATGTGGGGCTTCCGTGAAACAATCTCCGGCTGTGAAACCAGACCCGAATGATGTTGGGGATCTGAAGCTCCTCCAACCCGAGGCTCCCCTGGCTGGCCGTGGCTCCCAACACTCTTGCAGGTTGAAGCCTTGAGGCGCCACAGCCCAGCATAAGGAAGGCCCGCATCCCGCCGCCTGCAGCCCGTGACACCTATGTTCCGCCACGGACGAACGGGCGCCATCCACCACAATAAAGACTCAGCGGCACAAAGGGAAGAACGCTCCCCCTTGCCAGGCGCCGCCCCCACCACAGGGTTTGAACCAGCCAAGCGAGAACACCCAACGAGAGGCACGTCTCCCCCTCCAACCCGACTCCTGCCCACACACCAGGAAGGACCTCCATCGCCGCCCACAACTGCACGCCCCCACCCACCACCCACACGTCACGGAGATAGGGAAGTCGGCCGAGAGGAAAGTAAACACGACTGCGTTATGACGTGATAACACCACCGTCATCGCCGCTACCACATTGTAACCACACTACCGTACCACATCACACCTACCACCGCCACTACCACATTGTAACCACACTACCATACCACATCACACCACCACCGCCACTACCACATTGTAACCACACTACTACACCACATCACACCACCACCGCCACTACCACAATGTCATCACACTACCACCAATCATGTCACATAACAGTACTGGACCACCATCAATCCATATAAAAAAGTTGTCAAGCTCTATACAACCACACTTTTATTCTTAACTGTATACTGTATTACTTATACTTTATCTACCTCCGCTGACACCCGACCTACTGGCACTAGATCATAGAACACACACACACACACACACACACACACACACACACACACACACACACACACACACACACACACACACAAGCAAATAAACGAATTAATCCAAAGAATCAACAGAATCATGGTGTTAGCGAGCGGTGCCTCCCCGTGTTTACCATTACCAACACAAGGCAGGCAGACCTCGGAAGGGCCATGTATTATTCGACGGCGTGTGGGTTTTGATGCCTGGTTGAGGTGCTCCCCGCTATCCTTGAGCCAGCCAACCCCACACAAGGTCAAGGACATGTGTGTGTGCAGCGCGCCACACACTCGTTCAAGGTAATGCCGGACAAAACACCGTGGGGGGAATTTGCATAAAAGTGAGAGAAAACGAGAAAATAATGAATAGAAAGTTAATCAAGCTTTAGTAAATCCACACTTGCAAATACCGGAACTTTACACAAGCAAAAACCAGGAATGAAACAAAGGATAAATACAAATAAAATAACCCATGAGAGAGAGTGAAAAAAACAATACAAAAAAAAACAATGCAGCTTTACTTCAAGGAAAAATAAACCAACAATTGAAGAGACGAAATAAAAAAAATAAAATAAAATAAAATCACAAATGAAAGAATGTCATACTCATAAAACACGTCACGAGCACCTGATAACCACAAGCAACCCCGGACGTGCTGGCGGGAACACGTAAGGGATCAAGGTGCAGGACAGGTGTGGTGGTGGTGGTGGTGGTGGTGGTGGTGGTGGTGGTGGTGGTGGTGGTGGTGGTGGTGGTGGTGGTGGTGGTGGTGGTGGTGGTGGTGGTGGTGGTGGTGGTGGGGGTGGTGCTGAGGTTGAGGGATGACGACCTTCAGGTAGGGCGTCAGAATCTCACACCTGCCACTGTTTACCTGTCCTGTGTATTCCCTCTCTCTCTCCCTCCCTCCCTATCTCCCCTTTCCTCTCTCCCCCTCCCTGCCTTTCTCCCTCAGCGGTCACGGTCACTTCTCTCCTCCGTCTCACCTGTCCTAGCTGCACCTCCCTTCACCACCACAACCACCACAACCCTTTCTCTTTGTTTTCCCTCACACCCGTCACATTATCTCGTCTATTATTGCACTATTTAACGCCGTCATCATTACTACCTCCACCAACACACCATTCACATCCCTTCATCAATCAAACACACATAAACAGAGATATATATATACAGGAACAGGGAAATGAATGAGGGACAAGGGAAAGGAGACGTAGGAATAACCATCTCGCCTCCGTTTAGCTGGTTCAGCCTCGCACGTCAGCCACAACGGAGCTACGTTTACCTGAACCCACTATCGTGTCCTATAACATCTTCCAAAACGCCTTAATTACCTATAATCAACGTAAACCAACCAGTATTTTCTTTAAATAACTTAAAACAGCTATTACAATTCAGGGCTTGGGGAAGGGAACGGAATGGGAGAGGAGGAAGAAAGGGAGGAACAGAACAATGGAAAGATGAAAGGAATGATGGAAAGGAAGGAAGGAAGGAAGGAAGGAAGGAAGGAAGGAAGGAAGGAAAAAGAGAGGGACGGAAGGAAGGAGCAAGAATTAGTTAGAACTCACTACCGCCTTTGTTGCCCTTCCTTCCACGTAGACTTATAGAAAAGGGAGAAAGAGAAGAAGGGAAGGAGAAATAAAGAAAAAAAATGAAATAGGAGAATGAGGAGGGAAGAGATAAAAAGGGAGGTGAATGGGGAGGAGAATATGAATGCATGATGCTGATTATTCATGTATTATTCATTTTTTGCTGGTGACCACTTTACAATGTCACGAAAGAGGCAAAGAAGAAGGCAGAGAGAGAGAGAGAGAGAGAGAGAGATGAGAGAGAGAGAGAGAGAGAGGAGAGAGAGAGAGAGAGAGAGAGAGAGAGAGAGAGAGAGACGCTGCACAATCAGAGGCGTTATATAGTAAAGGAAGGGTGGAAAGACTAAAACTGCGTAAGGGGAAATCTCTCTCTCTCTCTCTCTCTCTCTCTCTCTCTCTCTCTCTCTCTCTCTCTCTCTCTCTCTCTCTCTCTCTCTCTCCCCCCCCCCTAACCTTCCATCAACCTGAGGATAAACAACTTAGTGAAGACGAACTTTTATCCACAAATTCACGTCTCCTCTCTAACTACCTAAGGAGGAG
>JAXIVD010007247.1:5000-20759 GCA_036785275.1 Cancer borealis
AAAAAAAATGTATGAAAAAATGCCACATGTATATTCAGAGGCAAGAGAGAGAGAGAGAGAGAGAGAGAGAGAGAGAGAGAGAGAGAGAGAGAGAGAGAGAGAGAGAGAGAGAGAGAGAGAGAGAGGAGGAGGAGGAGGAGGAGGGTATATATGTGATGATGTAGGTCACACACACACACACACACACACACACACACACACACACACACACACACACACACACACACACACACACACACACACACACACACACACATACACACACACACACACACACACACACACACACACACACACACACACACACACACACACACACACACACACACACATACAATCATGATCGTTATCCACACAATTATCAATCGCATTCCATTTCCATTTGAAAGCTACACGCAAACCGTTCAAAATACAGAAACTTACTTATATTTCCATCTCTGTGCACGATGTATGTATATATATTTATTTTTTGTATTTGTTTATTTATCGACTCTGATTTATGTGCTTCTGTCTATTTATCTCTGTTTATCTATCATGTTATCTAGTTTCCATTATGTTTATTTATATATCTTTTTCTATGGAGTATATTAAATAATCTTGGATGGTTTTTATATAGGCTTATCTATGTATTTATTTATCGTCCATTTATCTAATTATATTGTAACTGTATTTCTATCTACGTGTTATTTTATGTTAGTCTATATGTTTGTCTATTTATGTATGTATGTGTGTATCTTATCTTTTTATCTATCTCTATCTATTTGTTTTTTTATCTATCTATATATCTATCTAGCTATCTATTTATTCATCAATATCACTAATTCAACTCACAAAATCTCGTCACATAAACACCCACATACAACATAAAAACAAACACAACATAAGACAACAAACAAACAAACAGACACACCAAACAAGCGAGTGAAAGCGTAGTTAAGTTTGCTCGTGTCATTGATGCACAACACACACACACACACACACACACACACACACACACACACACACACACACACACACACACACACACATACACACACACACACACACACACACACACACACACACACACACACACACACACACACACACACACACACACACACACACACACACACACAGAAACACACACACATACAAGCACAATATATACACATGCATTATACATGAGGGAACGTGGCGAGGCTTGAATATCCTGCACAACACACACACACACTCACACACACACACACACACACACACACACACACACACACACACACACACACACACACTAAAAAAAACAAGGTAATTCCGATATATTTAGAATTTAAGTTTCCTATAATGGAATATCGAGAAGTTAAATGTAATAAAAAATAGTTGAAGCAAAAATTATACACCGACGAAGTGTAACATTTTCATGACAGTAAATGACTTGTGCCAAGAAAAATGGCATTTTTTTTTATATAGATACATGAAACTTATGACAACACATGCCTAATTTGGCACGTTCTGGCCACCCTGGGGCTGCCTGCGACGTGTTAAAGCACGCATTGAACCTATGGAAAAGTGCGCGGGTCGCGGGCATTGCCCCCGACGTGTGAAGAGACACATTAAACACTGTTGTAGCCTTTAGCAAAACTTGTGGAGGTGGGCCTGCAAACTAACCAAGGGGCGCCCGCAAACTAGCCAAGGGGCGCCCGCGCTGCATTTGGCCCGTGCGCTGGGGGCGTCCGCAACGTGTGAAATGTTACATTGAAAACATAAGTAATTAGTAAAAGCGGACCCGCCTCCGCATGCCCGCGCCGTGTAAAAGGGGCCTTAGGGTGTGGATTGCTTGTGTGTGTGTGTGTGTGTGTGTGTGTGTGTGTGTGTGTGTGTGTGTGTGTGTGTGTGTGGGTTGGTGTATGTGTGTGTGTGTGTGTGTGTGTGTGTGTGTGTGTGTGGGTTGGTGTGTGGGGTCATGCTATGCTCCTTGCTACTGCTCCTCGCCGTCTCTCTCTTCCACCTTCTGCTACCTAGTCAATTGAAGTTCCTATGAAGTTTACGTGGGTCGACGATTTGGTGCAAAATTCCTTTCATGTTTTTTATAGCCTACAGGTGCTGGTGGTACTGAACGTACTTTGGTCTTTGGTTAGTCCTTATCCTAGGCGGCGAAGGGCTGGTGGCGATGTTTACAATGTTGCTACTCTCTCCGGTGGTGACTGAAGCGTTTGAAACAGTCATTAATCTATCAGTGATTCCCTCAATTCATGAAACAATTTGATAACTTTAGCAATGTTTAGTCCATCCTGCTTCCACACATGCTTGCAAACGGCTTGTCATGTGCTTCTTTTATTAATCCATCGCGTAGAACACACCTACTGTTTTCCTTTCATCACACACTCCCATGATTCGTGTAGGCTTCGATCTCCTTAACTTAAGTATTTTCTTTATCACTTGTCTATTACACTTGGTCACGAATGAGCGAAATTGAAACATCGTATGAAAGAGGATGAAATATACATTATAATCCCCATTGGCTGAGTATAGGGTTAAGGGGTGGATGGAGGGATGTGGGGGGCATTGGGGGGCATGGAGGGGGGCGGTGCGCACGTCGCAACCTGCTTGGTGGGGCGAAGGGTAAAGAAAGTAGTGCGTTTGTCACCCTATTAAAACATACATTCTGTTTTGCCTATCGTAACGCATTATTCCAATCCCTTGTATTAGCTTCAGTTGGAATGTCATGTAGTGTGAATTTAAATGCTTGTTTTGAAAAGAATTACGTTTATTAGTGTGTATGATGATTAGCGTAGGTAGGGGAGCCGGCGGAGGAATACACGCCAAAGCAGGGAGGTAGGTGGTCACTAGGTGGAGGAAGCTGGCACGTGACTCAGCAGAGACACTAGGTCAGTCCTTTAATTAAAGGGATAAATATCCACTTATACTCTCCCCTGAGGCTCCATTCTCTCTACATAGCTGCCTGAGGATAAATAAGTAATGGTAGTGTTATCTAATATAAGTCAAGAGTAGTGTATATATCAAATAACATGAATTATATATAAACTATTCGATATAGTGTATGCATCCAGCCATTTATTTTTTCATCCGCGGTCATGATTTCCTGCGGGTCGCTTATATTCCTTAATTTTCAGCAGACAGACCTTTAAAACTAGTCTATGAATGGTTAAGACTGACCAATGGTAAAGTATATGGTTACAATAGCGTTATTTTTGCGCTTATTAATGTTATTTTGCTCATATTAATAATGTTTTAAAGTTTATTAGTATGATATCTTAATGAATGTGGATATAACTTAATTATTCTTGTTTTTCAGGCAATAGTGATAAAACAGTGACTTTGAAACACGAAGGAAATCTGAAATGAAGGAGAGGAGAGGAAGGAAAATAATAAGCTGCGTGCACTAGGCTACGCCACGTTGTACTACGTAAGTGTTAACGTTTATCAGGTTGGTTACTATATTAATTACTATTATTATGTAGTTTTTTATGATATTAAACTTTTCTTGATTCACGACTTAAGGAAAATAATGTGGTGATATTTTGTTTTTTATATTATAAGCTCGTCTTATTCTATTTTTTTCCATGTCAAGATGGAAATCATTTTGGTATTATTACAGTTTCGACCAATACACCACACGTAACTATAAACTGTCTCAGGGTCTAGATGACACTGTTAGGACTATTTCTAGCCTCATATTACACTGTCGGAAATTAATAATATCTTTGACTTCAAGGGAAATTTGCCTAGATTTTTAAAAGTCTATATTGATGAATGTTTTATTATATTACTGTCATTATTAGAAGTATGGGTAGAGATAGAGAATATTGGTTGGAACTGCAAATTTACCTTCTGCATGCATTGTAATCTTATAAGTACTGGTACATTATTTTCTTCCTATGTAGTAGTTATATGCATGTACAGCGTTTGTTTTGATATTTTCGTTATATATTTTTTTCTTTCGTGCTGGTAAAGTGTTAGTAGGTCCCGCACGGCAATGTGATTAGTTGATGCGTATAGCTCCTGTGACGCTATTGGTTGTTGCCCCTCGAATTTCACGGGTAAAGTATAATTTATATCTGTTCTTAATTCACTAATGTTTTTTTTATATAGGTAGAGATTGTAAAATTTTCACATTACTGAAGCATATATGGTGGTGTATACTCGTAACACACACACACACACACACACACACACACACACACACACACACACACACACACACACACACACACACACACACACACACACACACACACACACTAACACACACACACACACAAGAGCCAACCATAAAAAATAGCGAAGTACATCCATTAACCAGGACCATTCTCTTTCGTAGCAATTATACAGATAAATAATGTCGGAGGGGGTGATGTTATGTTCAAGGAGGACTATCAGGGAATTTAGGCCTAAGGAAATGGTACTTTAAGGGTTATTTTGGCCTATTTTTTCCCTTCATGGATGTGGTGGCAGGCCTACTCGAAAAGGTTGTAAAGGATGTACGAGGGGGAGAAGGAAGGGAATTGCTTAAAGGGAAACAGGGGAATTGGGGAAGAGGCGAAGGGTTGGGGATAAGGGGGAAGGGTTGGAGGTAAGGGAGAGGAGCTGAAAAGTGATGGAAGGAGGGAGAGAGGGAGGGATTGGAGAGATACATTGGAGGAGGGTAAATGGGGGAGTGAAGGAGGAAGAGAAAGAGTGATTGGAGATACATTGGAGGAGGGTAATGGAGGAAGTTAATGGGGGTTGGGTAATGGGAGGAGGGATTAATAGGTAAGATGGTTTTAATGTATATTATCTCTTCTCTCTATTATTTTATTTTTATCTCTTTTTCTCCTTTCACTACTCTCTCTTCCTCCTCCTCCTCCTCCTCCTCCTCCTCCTCTTCCTCCTCCTCCTCCTCCTCCTCCTCCTCCTCCTCCTCCTCTGCATTGTTCTCATTATCTCCTCATTTCTACTTCTCTCTGACTTTTCGTTCCCATTCCTCTCTTACTGCATGTGTCTGTATGTACCCCTCTCCTCTTCCTCTCTTTTTTTCTCTCTCTCTCTCTCTCTCTCTCTCTCTCTCTCTCTCTCTCTCTCTCTCTCTCTCTCTCTCTCTCTCTCTCTCTCTCTCTCTCTCTCTCTCTCTCTCTCTCTCTTTTCCTAACCCCGTCTCCACCACCACCACCACCAGAATAATTATCATAGAAAGCATTAGAATACTTAATGCAGGAAACGTGCTAGTTAATGCATAAAAAAGGGTCGAGTGTTTCATAATGAATATATTGCACCTCATCAAGTGTACCTGTCTTAACCAGGACACCTGTGACGTAATTGTAGCTTAGTCACGTGTGCGTACCTTGTGTGTACCCTGTGCGTGTGGGTGTGTAGGTGTGTGTGTGTCTGTGTCGTCTTAACCATATAGAAAAAAAAACATGGCAAAAAATGTGTGATTATATATATTTTTTTACGATAAGTGAAGGCCATATGTATAAATTTATATATTGTTTGTTATGTATTTATTGCAGGGACGCTTTTCTGCTTCTTTTTTTTTGGGGGGGGGGAGAGCGGGTGGGCGGCGTGAGAGTGTGCGTCCAGCCATTGCATACAGTCGACATCCACTTTAATTCCCATATATAACACTGCTCATTAAGGGGTAATTAATGAGTAATTAATGCGGCCTTTACTGGGAATTCATGTCATCCAAGCCGCGCCAGAAAGTCCACATTTCCGCACTGATACAAAAAGAGAGAGAGAGAGAGAGAGAGAGAGAGAGAGAGAGAGAGAGAGAGAGAGAGAGAGAGAGAGAGAGAGAGAGAGAGAGAGAGAGAGAGAGAGGAAAAAAAAGAGAGGTACCAGAATTCAGTTAGAGTACACACCTGCTCTACACATCTGTCACACACCTGCACAGGATGGGTAACCAAAAAAAACACCACCCGGAAGAGTAAAATGGGTAGAGAAAAAGTTATCCTTCTTTCCCTCTGTTTCCCCTTCCCTGCAAAGTGCCACGTGTGTGTGTGTGTGTATAGGTGGCACTCAGACGCTGTTGTTGACACTCTATGGCACTCTCCTTTCCCTTCCTCTCTCACTCGCTCTCACGCCTAGGGAAAGAGGGGTTTTGTGGGGTGAAAGTGAGTAGTGTGGTGGTGGTGTGTGTGTGTGTGTGTGTGTGTGTGTGTGTGTGTGTGTGTGTGTGTGTGTGTGTGTGTGTGTGTGTGTGTGTTTATTTTGTTATCTTTTCTTGTTATCTCTATTTCCATTTGTCTGGTTATCTTCACCTCAGCGGTTATTTCTATTATTTTGTCTCGTTTATTCATTGTTGTGTATCTATCACTTCGTTTGTCTGTGTCTGTCTTTCTATCTGTAATTGTATTTATATCTACCTCTAC
Source organism: Cancer borealis (assembly GCA_036785275.1). NCBI lineage: Eukaryota > Metazoa > Arthropoda > Malacostraca > Decapoda > Cancridae > Cancer > Cancer borealis. Next base: position 11,348 of record JAXIVD010007247.1, read on the forward strand.
ACAACTGTCTATCAACTGTCTATCTGTTTATCAACCTGTCTGTCTATACGTCTGTCTGTGCCTGTATGTCCTTACGTCTGTCTGTGCATGTATGTCTTTACGTATGTCTGTGTATGTCTGTCTATATGTTTGTCTGTGCCTGTCTGTCTTTACGTCTGTCTGTGCGCGTGTCCATGCTTACCTGGCCGTGTCTCCGGTAAAAGGGGAGGAGAGGTAGAGTGCCGCACAGTGCCAGCAGCAGCAGCCTGGCCTTGAGTGACAGTATAGAGGCAGCTTCACACACTCAGGTGTAATGCCAAGGTGTAGCCAGACACATAAAGGAGAGCACACAGGAAAAACACACATACCACTTTTTTAACTCTTATTTTTATTTTGTTTGGATTTTTTTAGCTTTGTTTTATTTTTCATGGTTTTTTTCATGGATTTTTTGAGCTTTTTAAAAAAAATTCTGGATTTCTTTTCACACTTTTTTCGATTTTTTGTCTTATCATCATTAACATAAGTGTCATAACCTGCTATTACTAGTGTGAGTTTTTTGTTTTTATTTTTTGTTTGTCAGGAGTAAAGAGAGTAGGTGATGAAGATGGATAGATAGATGGATGAAAGGGAGTGGGAAGGAAGGAAGGAAGGAAGGAAGGAAGGAAGGAAGGAAGGAAGGAAGGAAGGAGTGGTGGAGTGAAGGACAAAGGGAAGGAAAGGACTTGTATTTAAATTATATATAACTAAGAAGTGAGTCTAAGAACATGAAACTTTATACATAATAAATACTCACAACTCGTATTAAATTAAACACCTTCTGAGAGAGTGAGAAAGAAAGGAAAAAAGAAAGAAAGAATATATAGATACACATTAAAAAACAAAACTGTGGAAAACAAAATACACACGAAACCCCAAACAAACCTAAAAAAAAAACACACCATTACCACACCACACACCCCACCACACCACCACATCACACACACCCTCTCACACACCACCACACCCTTACGCACACCCCCACTTCCTCCACCACACACACACCACACAACACTATCACCAACACCAAGAACATATTCCCGTGACCTACAAAGAGCCAGAACATCGATTTACAGGAACATACACGACACTAACATGACGAATGATTCTCTAAATGACTTACACACATAATGTCCCTCGCGTTACTACTACCTCGGTACACACACACACACACACACACACACGCACGCACGCACGCACACACACACACACACACACACACACACACACACACACACACACACACACACACACACACACACACACACACACACACACACACACACGAAAAAGGTGACACACACACGTCAAGGCAAGAAGACATATGGAGACAATTCGTAAGTGTTTACCTCAGCAAGAACATGACTCGCAAGTTAAGAGCGTCAGGTATAATTGAGGTGGAAGCATTACAAGGGAGTTTGAATTGGCCAAATGCATGAGTGTCGAACTGAAAGGAGGGAACGAGATGATTAATTCTCCCAGTAGGGCGGCGTTAAGTCAGACTGACACTGCAGGATCGTGGGCTAGCAGGAGTACTTAGCTTGTTCTAAACCAAGAGTGATACGTGAGGAGGTGGTGTGAGGGGATGGGTATGAAGAGGAGGTATAGAGGGGAGGGATGAGGGATGGGTATGGGGTGGTATTGGGGGAGGGAGGGAAGAGTGGGAGAATGAAATGGATGTGTGTGTGTGTGTGTGTGTGTGTGTGTGTGTGTGTGTGTGTGTGTGTGTGTTTGTGTGTTTGTGTGCGTGTGTGTGTGTGTGTGTGTGTGCGTGTGTGTGTGTGTGTGTGTGTGCACTTATTCCTCTTTATCCTTCTTACCTTCTTCATTATTATTATGTTTGTTGTTTTTGTATCGTCATTATTGTCATTATTATTCTCTCAATTTCTTTGTTTGTTTTCTATTTTCCTTCCTTTTCCTACAAGTTATCCTCGTGTTCTTTCATTTTCTCTCCTTCGTTAATTATCACTTCCTTTATTTCCCCTTTTCCCTCCCCCTTTCCCTTTTTTTTATTCATTCATCGAAGCGAGAGACACGTAGCACTAAAAAAAAACAAAGGGGGAGAAACGATAACTTATGAAAAAATATGAACAAAACAACATAAAAAACGAAATTTCTGTTTTGTGTGAGGGAAAAAAATGAAGGGGAGGTAAGGGAAAAGGGGGGTGAGGGGAAACCAAGGGGAGGTATGTAATAGGGATGGAGGTAAGGATTAGGGGGGTGGGGAGGAGGGGTGATGCGTGGAAGGAATAGCATATGAGGAGGGAAGGTGTGAGGAGGAGGGGAGGGGAGGGGAAGGGAGAGGGGAGTGGAGGTAATGTTTTGTGGTAATGTATTTGTTTTATGTCAACGTGTGTGTGTGTGTGTGTGTGTGTGTGTGTGTGGGTGTGTGTATGGGTGGGTATGTGTATGTTGGAGGGAAGTGGTGATGAGATCAAGGAGAAAAGGAAACAACAAAAAGAAAAGGAGGAATAGGAATGGAGAGGAAAGGAAAAGAGTAAGAAAGATGGAGTGAGAGGAGAAGCGAAGGTGAGAGAAAGGAAAAAAAGAAGAAAATGTTGAGGGAAAGGAATGTGAATTGAGAGGAAAGATGAGAGAGAGAGAGAGAGAGAGAGAGAGAGAGAGAGAGAGAGAGAGAGAGAGAGAGAGAGAGAGAGAGAGAGAGAGAGAGAGAGAGAGAGAGAGAGAGAGAGAGAGAGAGAGAGAGAGAGAGAGAGAGAGAGAGAAGAAAATGAATAAAAGAAGAGAGAAAATCGAAAACTGGAAGGAAAAGGAGAGTAGAAAACGAGAAAAATACAAAACAAAAACAATGGAGGAAAAAATAACAGATAAAAATTAAACCAAAAAAAAAAAAAAATAAACCAAACCCCCCCCCCAAAAAAAAAAAAAAAAAAGTTAGACCACAAAAAAAGAAAATGTTTAAAAATGGGAGGAGAGACTTAAAAAAAAAAAAAATAGAGTAAAGGCTGTTAGTTTACCCACTGAAATAAGGTGTCGATATAGAGGGCTAGAACCACGTCAATTTAACACCCACGTAAAGGGGTTTATAGGAGCCTGTTTGTTATTGATGGTGACGCGCGTGGGATGGTGAGGGTAATTGTGATGGTGTAATGGTGATGTAGTGAAGGCTTAGATTCATGGTGATGTAAGGTATGGTGAGAGAAAAAAAAGTGAGTGTATAGTGATGTTACGTTGCTCTGTTGTGGTTTTGATAGCGATGATAGTGAGTGATTGGTGATAGTGAGTGATGGTGAATGTTGTGGTGAAATGATGGTGGTATAGTGACGATATAGTAATGTGAAGTAATATAATGACACCAGAAAATCATCTTGCACTACCATAACAATACACAATTAATTAAACACACTCATTTCTCCTTCATCATCATTATTCCCAAACCCCTTATTAACTCCGACCCTAAATAAAACACAGAACCATTAATTAACAAGCCAATTACTCGACCTTCATTATATTCAATGATAATCACTTCCGTACATGAGATTAACGTGTAAGTGTCGGAAGTCAGTTAATCAGTCAGTCAGTCAGTAAGTCAGTCATAGAGGTGGAGGAACAAGTGTCAGGAAAAGGGAAAAATATGTTTGCTTCTATCATGTGTGTGTGTGTGTGTGTGTGTGTGTGTGTGTGTGTGTGTGTGTGTGTGTGTGTGTGTGTGTGTGTGTGGTGCGTGTGTGTGTGTCTGCGTCGTGTGTGTGTGTGTGTGTGTGTGTGTGTGTGTGTGTGTGTGTTTGATAATCTTCGAAATGCTTCAAGTTTCACTCAGTTATTGAAGCTGTTATTTTCTCTTTTTTATTTTTCTCCCTCTCTCTCTCTCTCTTCTCTCTCTCTCTCCTCTCTCTCTCTCTCTCTCTCTCTCTCCCTTCTCTCTCTCTCTCTCTCTCTCTCTCTCTCTCCTCTCTCTCTCTCTCTCTCTCTCTCTTTTTATAGAGAGAGGGAGAGAGAGCGATCAGAATTCTGTTATTTTATTTTTCGTTTCTTAGAAAATGTCTTTCCTTTTCCAACTTCTTCGACATTGCTTCCTTTTCTACCGAGGAAAGAGGAATAAGAAAAAGTGGAGGAGGAGGAGGAGGAGGAAGGAGGAGGAGGAGGAGGAGAAGGAGGAGGAGGAGGAGGAGGAGGAGGGAAGGAAGGAAGGAAGTAAGTGGTGTTAATGGAGGACGAGGGAGATAAAAGGAATGACAAGGAGGAGAAGGAGATGAACACACACACACACACACACACACACACACACACACACACACACACACACACACACACACACACACACACACACGTTCATGTATCAAACGTGTACAGGCGGATGTGTGTTATGGTGTTTTTTCTTTCCTTTTTTTCTCTTTCTATCCTTTTTTTCTTTTTATTGCTTTTTCCATTTTTTTTTTTCTTTCATTTTTTTCATTTTTTCTGTGATTTTGCCTGTGTTTGCTCCTTTGCATGCAGGTGTTTGTGAGATGGGCAGGTGTGGAGGTGTTTTGTTTTTTTTTAAGATTATTTTTTTGTTTTTTTTGTGCTGTGTGTTTGTCGGTGTTTGTCATTTCTTTTATCGTTTGTTTGCGTGTGTGTGTGTGTGTGTGTGTGTGTGTGTGTGTGTGTGTGTGTGTGTGTGTGTGTGTGTGTGTGTGTATGTATGTGTGTGTGTGTGTGTGTGTGTGTGTGTGTGTGTGTGTGTGTGTGTGTGTGTGTGTGTGTGTGTGTGTGTAGTATGTTTGCCTATTTATCTGACTCTCTCTCTCTCTCTCTCTCTCTCTCTCTCTCTCTCTCTCTCTCTCTCTCTCTCTCTCTCTCTCTCTCTCTCTCTCTCTCTCTCTCTCTCTCTCTCTCTCTCTCTCTCTCTCTCTCTCTCTCTCTCTCTCTCTCTCTCTCCCTCAAAAAAGTTAAGCCTGTTTCGCCCATTCATAACATCTAAAACAACCAATTTCCCGGGAAAGAAAAGAGTTGAGCGTTTTCTAAAAGGATTGAAATCTGCTTAGAGCGCTGCGCAGTTTCAGTTTTCTGATGACACTCGGTAATATAATTATTTGAGAGCGCGACCGAAAAGCACACATAGAAGATGCAACATTACTCGTGTGTGTATGTGTGTGTGTGTGTGTGTGTGTGTGTGTGTGTGTGTGTGTGTGTGTGTGTGTGTATGTGTGTGTGTGTGTGTGTGTGTGTGTGTGTGTGCGTGCGTGTGCGTGTGCGTGTGTGTGTGTGAGTGATTGTGTGTGATTGTGTGTGATTGTAATGATTATATAACCACAAAGGCAGCACTTAGATTAATAGTACTGCATGCACATTACGTACACACACACACACACACACACACACACACACACACACACACACACACACACACACACACACACACACACACTAAACACTTACACATACACACACACGCTACACAAAGGGAAACAAACACAAATACACACACACACACACACACACACACACACACACACACACACACACACACACACACACACACACACACACACAAGGATACCAGTACACAGACAGACACAGAGGCTGCCACAAACGCCCAAAACTAATTTACACGTTAAATGCCTCAATAAATTGCAGAAAGGAAATTTAGTTATACGGCGAGTAAACTTTTGCTCGAGTTTAGCAAGTCATTCCCGTGTTGACAAGCGGCAGAGCTGCAGGCAGACCCACTGTGGCTGGCGCGAGCCCATTTTTCTTTCCATGAATAAATAAGTCCCCGGTAAACCCTTCAGGAGGAAAAAAATAGCAATAGAAAAAGATGTAGCAAAAGATAAAAGAAAGAGGGAAGATCATCCTATTTCCAGATATAATCCAAGGTGAAGGTGGTCTGGAATGGTTTGATGCTTCCTGGAAAGTGTCGGCGGCTCAGAATGTGTCGCTGTGTGGGTGTGTGAGGGTTAAAAGCGGCGTCGGTGGGAAATCCTGGAGTGAAGGTTGTAGGAGGTGGTCGCGCGCGTAAACAGGGCGTCAGGGGAAGTTAGGATCAAATCAAAAGTTGCCATAGTTTGCGCTCTCGTCTCCTTCCTCTTCCATCAAGCGGAAACATGCACTCATCCTTGATAGTGAAATTTAAAATATGCGTTTTCTTCTCTTGAATCTTTTTTCCATTTCTAATATGACGAATCTTACCCAAATTTTTTCCTTTTTTTAATCTTATACTTTCTCTCTTTTTTTTTTTTATCAACATCGTTTCGCAAGATTGTATTACTGATTCTCTCCTTCATCTTCATCTCACTTACGCCTCTTTCTATCTCTTTCTTCTCATCACTCTTGCCTCTCTGCATTTTTGCCTTCAACACCGCCCCCCTTTCCCCTCCACCCCGCCCCACTACCCTCGCCCCTCCACCTCGCCTTTCCACCCTTTTCCCTCCACCCCACTCTTCCACCCTCACGTCACAGGCAACTTGTACAGACAGGAAGGAACTTTAACACTCGCCTCACCTCGCCTCACCTCACCTCACCGCGGGAACACTCACAGAGATAAAGAGAAATCGAGTTACAGAGAGAGAGAGAAATAAAGACAAATTCTACTCACTCTATTGTCCTCCCGTCCGTCTAACCTAACCTAACCTCACCTCCGATGCTAAATAACTATGATTAGGGCATTATCTTCACAACCTTTCCTCCCTCCCTCCCTCCTTCTCTCCCTCCCTCCCTCCTAAAACCTCATCCCTCTCTGCGCCGCTGTGACTCGTAGTATAATGAGGAAGGACACTTTATTGTTACGACTTGTCACGGTTAGGAATGCACGTGAGCCAAAACAAATCGACTAATTTACATAATTCACGCGTGTTGTTTATGTGAATGCGTTGCGAGAAGAAAGAAATGGAAGACTGAGAAAAGGAAGGAAGGAAGGAAAGTAAGATTGTGTAAGATGTGAAATGACTCCCCCTGTCACCCCCCTACCCCGCTAGGACATAAGAAAATAGATTCATTTATATACATTAGGCTGATAATTTAGCTAATGACCTCCCCTCCCGCTCTCCTCTCCTTCCTTCACCCCCCAAAAAAAAGGTGAACAATGTAGAAATTTATGAGACAATTACCACACAAATAAACTAGGAAAGAAAAAAAGAATAGGACAAGATAGGAATGAATGTGAGATAAAGTAAAAAATGAGACAATAATGAGAGTGCAAGGTAAAGAAACGAAGGATTTAAGTAAGAATAAGAGAATAAGAATAGAGAGAGAGACAGATAGATAGATAGATAGATAGATAGAGAGAGAGAGAGAAGGGAAAAAAATCAAAATATATGTGAGTTTCATTTTCAAAAGCGATGGTACTTTTTTTCTTTTTCTCTCAGCATCTGACCCTCACTCCCTCCAGCTGTCCCCTTTATTTTTTTTCCCTCTATCTCTTTTTTTTCCTCTATCTCTCTTTTCCTCTTTTCGCTCGAGTCAACGCTTCAATGCTTCTCAAAATTATTATCGATCGTTTCAGATTGATTCCTTCTCTTTCATCTCTGTCTGTATCACATTCTTTTGACTGCATTTTCTGGACAAACACACACACACACACACACACACACATACACACATACACACACACACACACACACACACACACACACACACACACACACACACACACACACACTTCCAGGAGCCTTCCACTTTGCTGTCCTTTTGTCTCTATCACGTAGATATTATAGTAGTAGTAGTGTAGCTAAACAGACAGCCTCGTTAGGTCCAGTAGGACTGTTGCTGTCTGTTCTTCCTTTGTACTCCTTTGTACACACACACACACACACACACACACACACACACACACACACACACACACACACACACACACACACACACACACACACACACACACACACACACACATGGAATCTCCCCTCCTCCCACCCCCAAGTGAGCAGACGTGGAGGCTTAAAGTCCCTTCCTCCTCCTCCTCCTCCTCCTCCTCCTCCTCCTCCTCCCTCCTCTTCCTCCTCCTCCCCAGAGTCACGGGACAAAGCCAGACGCAGAAGGATGTCAAGAATTCTGCAATATTTCCGATAAAAGCAGAAGAAATAATAAAAAAAAAAACATCACGAATAGGGAAAAAAATTCATCTTCAAACACGTTCTTCATTCATTTTTTTTCTCTTCTTTTTTCTTTTACTTCGATTATTTATAAATGTTTTGGTGACGTCACTATAGTTTTGTGGATTTTTAAATATTAATAACTTTCATAATTACAATAGTCACAGCCTGAGTCAACGAGAGAAAAAGAGAAAGAGAAAGAGAGAGAGAGAGAGAAAGAAAATAAACTCAGACAGACAGACAGACAGACAGATAGACAGACAGACACATATAAAAGAAAATCAGACGTAACTAATGTGGCCTTTTTTATATATTCTAATTTTACTTCATAGCCTAAAAAGCAAAATAAAAATACGTATGATCCGTCATTTAGGCCTAGAACCACATTTTCTTCTCCTCTTACTCCTCCTCTTCCTCCTCCTCCTCCTCTTCCTCCTCCTCCTCCTCCTCCTCCTCTGGGCAGTAAACATGAGGGCGAGGCTCGTGGCAGTTGTAAGTTCATGTATATACAGTCGTAAAACACACAAGTTCTCCCTAACAACCAGTCATTACCAACGATTTGCTGTTTGTAATGGTTCGCAGCGAGGCGGTGAGGGCCATGTACCAGCGGGCCAATCACGAGACACCCTGCTCTGGCCCATGACGGAAACCAATCATCACTCGTATTCATTATTACCCCGACCAATCAGCGTTCACCCTCGTTATGATGCTGACCAATGGGAAAGCAGAGTAGCATGGGGTTGTCTTTTTCTTCTCATCTCCTATTTTTTCCCAACTGTGTGGTTTTGGGATGACGTGAGGAGGAAAAAAGTGTATAGAGTCAACTTGTTTTAGTGACGGTGGAAGGGAAGGGGTGGAGGGAGGGAGGGAAGGAGGGAGGAAGGGAGGGAGGGAACGTGGAGACGGAAGGAAGGAGGGGAGGAGAGGGAAGGACGATAACGGAAGGAGGGTGAGGAGGGAGAGAAGGGGAAGGCAGAGCACGTGTCCTACAAGCTTTAATTTAGGTTAGGTTAGGTTAGGTCCTTTAAACTACCGTAGATATATTTCAGTCAGTTGGTTGTAGGGAGACTCAGCATCCTTCCCTCCCCTGCCCATCCCCTGCCCATACCCTGCCGCTAACACCCTGCCGCCCACACACCCCAACACGCCCCCTGTTAAAATGTGAAGAGTAGATGTTCCCTTGTGTCTGATTTTTTTTTGTTTTGTTCTGTAAATCGTTCATTGGTTCTCTGGCTTACTAGTTCTTTTTTTCTTTTCTTTTTTTTTTCTTTCTCTCTCTCTCTTACTCTCTCAAGACAAGATTTTAGTACCAACATCAGAATTAGAAACTATTAGTAGAACTTCAGCTAATTTAATCATCTTCC
>JAXIVD010007248.1:0-12500 GCA_036785275.1 Cancer borealis
CTATCAGTTCTTGCCTCTAATACTTTGAGTTAACATTTTTATACCACCCATCTCGCTATCTCTTTTTATTCTATTTATTTTTATCTCTCTGTCTGTCCTTTGCGTGCGGGGATTAAATGCTCGAAAAATCATGTTCTCGTATATAAGTTATGTTCAGCTGGGCCAGAACGGCGAGGCTACTGAATGTTCTGTGAGTGTTGCGTCTTGTTCACCGATAAAAGATGCTGGTTTTGCCAATTACCAGTTTGTTGCCGCCTCTGATGACGCAGACGGAGGTAAGGATCGCTCGTGGGTGGTATCTGGAGGAGGAAGTAGAGGAAGAGGAAGAGATGGAGGAGGTGGAGGACTTTAAAGAAGGTTGTGGAGGAGGTGGTAGGGGAAAAAAAGGAAGGAGTAAGAGTGACGAAGTGTCCAGAGAAGCTGCTTGTAATCAGCCGTAAGAGGTACTTAACGTCACTCTCCTATCTTGCAGGGATGCGAGGTGGATGGCAACAGGTGACTCCCGCTCGTCCAAGACTGACTGACGGATGGACTTGCTTGGTTGACGTGGAGCACCGGCCGAGCGTCCAGCCTTGTTTGGTAAGTGGATTCTGCTGTCATATTTGGCGCTTGAAGTATATGGCGTCGCTGTAGATACCGACGAGGAGGTGCTGGGGGTGGATGGAGTGGTGGTGTGGTGGTGTGGTGATTGGCGGAACACACACACACACACACACACACACACACACACACACACACACACACACACACACACACACACACACACACACACACACACACACACACACACACACACATATACACACACACACACACACACACACACACACACACACACACACACACACACACACACACACACACACACACACACACACACACATACACACACACATATACATACACACACACACACACACACACACACACACACACACACACACACACACACACACACACACACACACACACACACACACACACACACACATACACACACACATATACATACACACACACACACACACACACTTGCACGTCCGCACCAGGGCTGGGTATCAATAAACAGCCCACGGTATAAACAACACTTAGAGTCGGCGCTGCTCATGATAACAAAGTAAGGTGTGTCAGTCGTCGACCTGCCAAGGTGACTCGTGTCTTTTTGCAGATGTATATAAATGGTGGCGTGCAGGTGGCTAAAAAAGGCACCAAAATGTTCTTGATAAAGCAGGCCAGAGGAAACGCACTAATCTAGTCGTATAAATTGGTGTGTGTCCTGATTTATGCGATCAAGGTGTCGTCGTACGTGTCGTCAACGTAAAGTCGCAAGAAGGTCATTGAACAGTCAGTGGACGGCAATCTTATTTTATCCCTTGAATAGATAACGTAGAGAGAGAGAGAAGTCATTGTGTTACTGTGGAATAAACTACACCGTACTCTGTATCTGGGGCTCTTTTCAAGGTTGAAGTCGTGTGTAATGAAGTTTATAAAGGGAATTTCTTACTTAGTTTCAATATTCCGATAAGTATTTACATATGGGACAAGACAAACCAAAATAATGAAATACTTCACCTCCACCTCAATCATAACATAAACAGGTCATAGGAGACAAGTACACGACTTTGACCTGGAACCATAATACAATCATTCCCCAAACAAACGCAACACAGTGTAGCGGAAAATCAACTTTTTTCTAAGTATATTATGACAAAAGCACTGAATCGACTGCTTTGTGTTTTTCATTAGCTTGTATATAGATTTGTATTCCACGAGAGTCGAACCGAGGAACTGCGGCGCGGGGAGAGTGTACAGGCGGAGCACGTGTGTCTTGTTTAGGACGTTGATGATGATTCAAGTATTGTCTCGCAGCGGCAGCAGCGTCACAATCACCTCCACGCAGCTACGATGACGCAAGGCTGAGGCTTGTGGTGGCTTGGCCTCTCCTTGTGTACTGGTTACTGGTGGACGCACACGCGCACACGCACACACGCACACTTACTCACACACACGTAATTAGATCTCGTGGATTTCCAGTCCTTAGTAAATATGAGAAGGAGAAGCAGAAGCAGCAAAGGGTCATGTTTCGTGCACTCAATATAATGTGATAATAATAATAATGATAATGATAACAATAATTATGATAAAAATAGTAATCCAGGATGAGGAGGAGGAGGAGAAGGAGGGATAGGAGAAGGAGAGTACATAAAGCAACATACTACCTCGAGGTCTTCTCCGCTTCCCTAACGTGGTGTTACAGTGTTATCCTGAGGGTCGTTGGCGTCGTTGGACCCACGTTCAAAAGGTTGTGGTTGACGCTACGCTGCGTCTTTACGGCTCGTGATTAGTGCAGCAGCAGCTCATAACGCTGCCGCGCCCCGCTCATCCACGCGAGAAAGTGTTAATCGAAACTGTAATCGGCGTCTTGTTCGCCTCTAATTCCCGTCATGAGTCTCCGTCCGATGATTGCTGCCAATTTTCTCGAGTCCGCCGATTCTTGCCATTAAAGCTCGCGGCCAATTACACCTTTGAAAAATGCCTCGCCGGCCGGGGGTGTATTAGGGCGGGAGTCACTCGATACCATGAACGGCGAATTTCTTGCTGCCTTCAGAGGTTGACTGCTTGTTCTTGCTGTGTGTATATGTATATATATATATATATATATATATATATATATATATATATATATATATATATATATATATATATATATATATATATATATGAAAACATTGTACGTTAAGTGTTATGTATCTATATAATTATGTGATATCAAAAACTAGTCTCTTCACTAAAAAGCTTCGTGTTTAACGTTTCTTCCCTCTTCTCTTGCCACAAAGTATGTAATAGTAACAGCGAGTTTTTGTGTGTTCATGCACAGAATTAATGACATTTGTGTAGTCCTTGTCGGGCGAATCATTAGATGTGTGTGTGTGTGTGTGTGTGTGTGTGTGTGTGTGTGTGTGTGTGTGTGTGTGTGTGTGTGTGTGTGTGTCTGTGTCTGTGTGTGTGTGTGTGTGTGTGTGTGTGTGTGTGTGTGTGTGTGTGTGTGTGTAATATCAGTGCCAAGGGCTGAATTCCTACTCACTTTAATTCTTTTTTCCTTACAAATGTTTATACAGATATCTGCTCTGAGGAACATACAGTTTACGTTGGAATCCGAGACAAATAGAGAGTCTTTATTATTATGCTTGTATATATTTTATGCCTTATTTTTTCCGTCCCATCTCCATGTGTTTGTTGGATTTGGGCGGCGGCTTTTCCGAGCTCCTCCCTTTTCCCTGAACGGGGTGATTGGTCGCTCACTCCCCGGCATCACCTCGCCGTCCGCATGTTGATCACGGCCGCCGGACCCCGTTACCTCTCTTCCACTCTGCTTAGAAGGCCATTATCCTGCGACCACATTCTTGTCTGTCTGTTGGGTTTTGCTGCGATCCTCACGCGGGGACATCATCGTCAGTTCTGTCAGACGTTTCGGGACAAGACGCCGAGGCGATGTAACCTTCTTCCGATTGGACCGCAAGATAGGTGATGGTCCGCCGCGGGGTAGACCGTCGTCATTCTGGTGGTGATGGTGGTGGGGGTGGTGGGCGGTACTGTGTGTGTGTGTGTGTGTGTTTGGGAAGATAACGAAGAAATTACTGTTATCTTCTTCGAGACACATTATAGGGAATTTCACATGTGTATCATAGGGAATGATGTCATTAGTCTTATTATACATGTTTGTTTCTGTTTAGGTGAAGCAAAAATATTAATCTTGTTTGTTTTTGTCAATTTGTTGTTGGTGGTTTGGGTCCACAGTGGTGATGGTGACAACGAAATTATCTTGATGAAAAATTGATGGATTCACCAGAAGCGAGGCCACGAGAGAAAGGCATTCAGGTGGCGGCAGCGACAGTAGACTCGTAAATCCTTCGACGCGACAGTAGACTCGTAAATCCTTCGACGACGATGCAAAAAATAGGAATTGTTATTGGCGAAGAAAGGACATAAAAAGATAATGGTCTCGTCTCCTGTCACTGACACACACACAGCCGATCCATCTCCGTTATTTATCTCTGTATATATCTTGGCTGCTTACTGCGAGGCGATCAATTTCCCAAGTACAAATGCATTCCCTCTCCACTCCCTCGGTGATGACAGACGCCTCATGTCCCCATCCACCTCAGACTCAATTCAGGAGGGAAGTGGGAAGGCGACGCAGGGGATGCCTTTAATAACCGAGGCGCAGGCGTGAGAGGCGAGTGAATGGAAGCGCGGACATCGATGGCTATCTGGAAGTAAGGGGACAAGAGAGGCCCGAGGTAGCGTGTTCATCCCAGGCTGGTGTTGATTGGCGCAGTGAAGCGTGCAAGCCGACGGACACCCACGTGAGAGAGAGAGAGAGAGAGATAGAGAGAGAGAGAGAGAGAGAGAGAGAGAGAGAGAGAGAGAGAGAGAGAGAGAGAGAGAGAGAGAGAGAGAGAGAGAGAAGAGAGAGAGAGAGAGAGAGAGAGAGAGAAAGAGAGAGAGAGAGAGAAGAGAGAGAGAGAGAGAGAGAGAGAGAGAGAGAGAGAGAGAGAGAGAGTTTATCTTTTCTTATAATACAAAAGTGTGTGTTTGCTGACTCTTGTGTCGGCTCTGTGGCAGGAAAATGAAGACTTGCAGGAAAAATATTGCAAAATTTGTATAAGTGTTATGGATGTGGACGGGAGAGGCGAGGAAGGAGAGGACTTGTGTGTTTCTGTTTTGTTTTGTAGATGTTGTGGCCGTTTGAAAGTGTTACATGGGTGTTGAGGATGTGGAAAGTGTTGTTAAGAGTATTATTAAGGGAGTCACATGTGTTATAGTGGTGTTGCAGGTGTTAGTTAAGGATGTTACAGATGTTACAGTGGTGTTGTAGATGTTATTGATGGTGTTAGAGGTGTTTTAATAGTGTTACAGGTGTTAGTAATGGTGTTGCAGGTATTTGAATGGTGGTGCAGGTGTTATTAATGTTGTTATAGGTGTTACAGGTGTTACAGTTACAGGTACAGGTTTCAAGCTACTATTGTTACTTAATATAGATTTTTTTTCCTTCCATCTACAACTTTTACTTCCACTTTGATAATCTTCCTTCCCCACCTTTTTTTCTCTCTTTTCACATGCCATTTTTCCCTCTTATCTACCTTGACCTTCCTTCCAAGCCATCACCCTCACCTTCCTTCAATCCTTCCCTCGCACTTCCCTTCCACTCCTCACTGTTATTTCCTTCGCCTTCCATCACCATTCCTTCACTCGTAGTAATTTTTCCTTCACTCCTTGTCATTCCCTTCCACTCACCCTCACTTACCATCGTTTCCTCCACTTTTCTTGCCTCACACTACTCGTAACTCTCCCTCCTTCTCTTCGTTCTCCTCCTCTTCCTCTACGTTCTCTCTATCCTCCCTCCTACTGGCCTCCGCTAAGCAACTGCCTCCGTAACAGGACTTTCTCCTTCATTACTAGTCTGTCGTTAACGCGCCCTGGCGGGAATGCCTCGCCTCGCACTAATTAGGTCTCCGGGGAACCACTACCTTAACTCTCTTCCCCTTCCTCTTAACTTCACCCTACTCTTCTCCTTTCTTCTTCCTCTCCTTGGCTCCTTTTCTTACTTCTTTTATCCACTTATCACATCTTCCTCAATGTCTCCTTTTCTTTATCTTTCTCTTGTTTCTATTTTTTCCTTATCTGGTTTTTTATTGGCCACCTTTTTTTTCTTTTCATGTGTTCCATCCACCTCCTTCATCGTCCATCTGTTTCTCTTCTATATTTTCTTGTTTTCTTTTCACTTCCACAGTTTTGCTTCTCGTTTTCCTTTCCATCTGCTATTATTTCCTTCCCGTTTTTCCATTGTTTTATTCTTCCCTCTCCTTGCCTCTCCTTCTTTGCTCTTTCTCTCTGCCTGACCCACTTTCCTCTTGGTCTGTTGTTGTTAAGTAGCTTAAGTTTTTTTTTTTCTTCTTCGCTTATTCTCTCTGATTTTGTTGCACGAGTCTCTCTCTCTCTCTTTCTGTCTCTTTTTTCAGTTTTTTTTTTCTTCATACACTATGGATTTCATTTTAACATATATTCTTTTTATGTTCGCTTCTATATTGTTTGGCGGCTTCATGCGTCTCCTTTTTAGGTAATATGTTTTGGTCTCTTTTGATTTTTCGTTCGAATTTTATCTCTGAGTAATTTTCCATTTGGCCCTCCTCCTCCTACTCCTTCTTCCTTTCCTCCTCCTCCTCCTCCTCCTCCTCCTCCTCCTCCTCCTCCTCCTCCTTCTCCTCCTCCTCCTCTTCCTCTTCCGTTCTTCCTCCATCGCCGACAAGTCTCGGAGCTCACACTTATATTTGCGTTGAGGCCATAAAAACCGGATTCTGTTTGCCGTATTCGTTCATATTCTTCCTCTCTTTCCCTCTTCCCTCCTTCCTCCCGCCTTCCCTCTGCCAAGGCCTTTCGCCGACTATACTAGGCAGGGGCGACCTTCCCCATACGGAAGAATAAAGCCGTATTGGGTTAAGCTTATGCGCCTTTCCGTCTGTCTGTGTAACGCGTCGCATTTTCGTGCTAATTCTGATCCTTTTTTTCTCTCTCTCTCTCTCTCTCCCTCTCTCTCTCTCTCTCTCTCTCTCTCTCTCTCTCTCTCTCTCTCTCTCTCTCTCTCTCTCTCTCTCTCTCTCTCTCTCTCTCTCTCTCTCTCTCTCTCTCTCTCTCTCTCTCTCTCTCTCTCTCTCTCTCTCTCTCTCTCTCTCTCTCTCTCTCTCTCTCTCTCTCTCCCTGTTTCTTACCTTCTAAGGGGAAGTAGGTTTATGTCCTTATGTTTAGTTATGAATGAGTGGTGTGTGTGTGTGTGTGTGTGTGTGTGTGTGTGTGTGTGTGTGTGTGTGTGTGTGTGTGTGTGTGTGTGTGTGTGTGTGTGTGTGTGTGTGTGTGTGTGTTGTTTATATGTTTCTTCAGCGGAGATGACATACTGTGGTTAACTTTTTGTTTGTATTTGTTTGTTTTTCTTGTTGCTTATAGTTCAAATGTTATACTTGTGATCACTTCTATAGGAAAAAAAATGTGATAACAGGGAAATAGTGATATTGATAAAAGATAAATAAGTTTCTTTCTCTTCCCTTGGTTACACTTGTGAATATTGTGTGTAAGTGTGAAGCCCAAGGGTGTGAGTGAATGGAGTGGACATAAGTGGATGGAGATGGTCGGTCAGGTGGCACCGTTTTGCATAGTGTGTGGGAGTTAACCTTTTAGTATGTAGGAGAAGGTGTTTGGGGTTCCAGGGAGTAGTAGTGGAAGAGGAGAAGAAGGAGGAGTAACAACAATGATGATAATAATAGTAACAATAATAATGATAAACATATTTAGAGTGAACACGTAACTGAAAATACATGACAAAATAACCTGATTGAGCGATATATTCAATACTTTGGATATTCATGGCTATTTAAAGAACAGAAGAGAAGAGTAGAGAAGAACAAGGGACAGGCATATAAGACAGAAAAAGAATGAGGTAGAAGAGGAAAAGAAGGAGGAGGAGGAGGAGGTGTAAGTAAAAAAATAAACAGAATTGACAGTTAGAGCAAACAGCCTTAGTAGCAGATCGTATACCCCAAAACACCACAATTCAAACACACTTCCAGCATCCCTTTAATACATCATCCCTTCCCCTTCCTTCTCCCTCCTGCCTCCTCCCTCCTCCCTCCTCCCTCCTCTCTTCTCCGTCTTCTCTCCTCAGCAACAACACTGGCAGACTTTCACTAAGTTCTTCTGCTCATTGACAAGGAAAAAAGGCCAAGGAAGAAAAATGCAGCTCCAGTGATGAAGAAAAACACGTTAGTTGCCTCAAGAGAATACAAGGAAAGAGGAAAAAAAATTGTGTTTAGTATGCCTAAGAGTGACCATTGGTAATAAAAACAATCTTGTCTTAAAAAACAGAAGGAAATGTGAGCAAAAACATTAATAGGTGAAATTGGAGAGGGAGGTAGGGAGGAAAGGATATATTAGGGTGACAGTCACACACACACACACACACACACACACACACACACACACACACACACACACACACACACACACACACACACACACACACACACACACACACACACACACACACACACACACACTATATCGCTTCAGACAAAAGATTTCAACGCAATCCAAGTAGCTATCTAACTGGCTTCTTGCACTTTTGATTACGAGATATAAAAATGTTTACTTCATTCATCTTAAGCTTGTGTAGGTGCATGTGTATGTGTGTATGTGAGTGTTTGTTTGTGTGCGTGTGTGTGTGTTGTGTTGTATAAGAGAGAAAGAGAGAGAGACGTAATAGTAAACAGATCTCCACCTTTCTCCCGGGAGCCCAAACAGTCGTTGTGGTGGTCGTGGTGGCTGTCGCGAGGCGTCTTGGGTGTCGCTGTGCGGGTTTTACTCCGTCGTGAACTGCGTTGAAGGTTTTCGCCGCGCCGTATTTCAGCCACACGGTGATAGAGGGTGACGGGCAGACGGACAGGCAGACAGACACACGACGGGATAGACGCGACACCAACTCTCTCTGGCTCTTCTTTTTTTTTTTTTTTTCTCTCTCTCTCTCTCTCTCTCTCTCTCTCTCTCTCTCTCTCTCTCTCTCTCTCTCTCTCTCTCTCTCTCTCTCTCTCTCTCTCTCTTTCTTTCTCCACTGTGGGCGAGCGAGAATATTTTGTTGATGCAAAGGAAGAAAAATAGATGATGCACATATTTCTTCTATTTTTATATCCTTGTGCTCGTTTTTATCGCTTTGTTTTATTTATTTATTTGATCTTAATGGTGTGTTATAGTTTTGTTTTTTTCTTCTCCCTCGCTATACATGATGTGAAAGACTATTTACTCTCGTTGGTGATGTTATCAGTGTTTGAATTAAGGTTGTCGGGTCGTGGCTCACAATACATTTATTTGTCTATCAGTGCCGTCACGTACCGCCTCTTCACTTTGGTCTCTTTAATGTTTATTAGCATCCTGGGTGACCCTCTCCACCTCGCCTCTCGCTCACAGCTCACCTCTCAGTGTTGTCTTCCTCACTCACCTCACTTTATTTGACTTCCCTTCCCTTCCCTTCCCTTCCCTTTCCTTCCCTTTGCTTCCCTTCCCTTCCCTTCCCTTCCCTTCCCTTCCCTTCCCTTTGCTTCCCTTCCCTTTCCTTCCATTCCCTTTCCTTTCCTTCGTTACATAACTTCTTCTCACACTGCACCTCACCACTGTGTTTCACCTCTAATGCTCTTCCCTCTATTTCTTCTCTTCCTCACTTCCACTCTCTCTCCTTCACTCTCTCATCTCGTAATTTATAACTCTGTATCTTACCATCCTTGATTTAGCTTCCTTTCTTACTCTTACCTCTGCCCTTCCTCACTTGTCATGGCCTTACACACCTTCTAATTCCTTACCTTTCATTAGTAGTCTCATGGTCCTTCATTCTGTTTCTTCCTTGCCTCTTGTTTTTCTTTGCTTATATATATTACCTTTATTTCTCACTTCCTTGACACGTTTTATTTCCTTTACATAATTTTTGCTTTTCCTCCTACTTAGTTGTCTCTATATATGTGTTCTTTTTTATCGTTCCTTCCTCTTTACCTTGGTTCCTCCCTCTTTTTTCTGACCCTTCCTACCTCTCTCTCTCTCTCCCTCCTTGAGTCTATTAGAAATCCTCTCCATGGTTGGTCTCGACTCCACCCAAATACCAATTAATAGCTGCTCTCACTAACCTGACCTGCAGGTGCTGTGTTAAGATGGCTACCGGTAGACTGGGTTACTGGTGGTGTACTGGGTTACTTGTCGATCGGGTACTGGTGGTGAACTGGAATACTGATGATGGACTGGGTGCTGGTAGTGAACTGGTAAACTGGTAATGAGGTATGTTGATGCTAATGGTGGTCAGGTACAAAAAGTGGACTGGTTTGAGGTGAATTGTCTATACAGGAATATCATCAATGAAATATCAGATCAGGGTGATTTTTGTCAGTATTTCGTGTCTGTTGCAGTGATACTATCGGTTCACTGCTTACTAGTGGTTCATAAGTAGAAGGTTGATTGTTTGTCCCTATAACGAATGGATAGTATTTAAGGTGATGTAAATGGGGAATTGTGGGTGGCTTGCAATGGTTACTTTTGGGTTTGATGGTGGTTAGGTCGTGGTGAGTCCTTAGGCAACAATAGCAAAGGGTAATGTGACCTTGAAAACCTCCCGCTAGACTGATTTCAAAAGATTATAATGAGAAATAATCATCCTTGGCGGTGCTTGTGATCTGTCAGAATGATCATCCTGGGCGGAGAAAATTTTTTTTTTTTTTTGCTTCATTTTCTTCCTTTTCTCTTTCTCTCTTCTCTTTTTTCCTTCCTTTCCAGCTTTTCTTTATCCCTTCTTTCAGCCCTTCATCCCGCCTCTTTTTCCTCCCTTCCCTTCCTCTATTCTTTCCTTTTATATTTCCTTTCCTTCTAGCCTCTTCTTTTCCCTTGCTTCCTTTCTTCTTCCCTCTTCTCATTATTCTCCCTTTCAGTGTCACATTTTCCTCTCTTCCCTCTCTCCACTTTATAATTATTTTTGAATCCGTTTATCCATCTCTTCTCTGTAGTATCATCCTTTTTTTTTCAGTTATATTCTATGTTCCTCTCTGCTTCCTTTTTCTATCTTCTTCCATCTTCTCTTTCATTTCCTCCTTAATTTTTTCCTTCACCCAAAACTGATTCTTATTCCTCCACCTGCATTTTTTCCTCAATTTCCTGCTCCTTCAATCCAGTTCCTTCACGCTCTTATTACTCTGTCTCTCTCTCTCTCTCTCTCTCTCCTCTCTCTCTCTCTCTCTCTCTCTCTCTCTCTCTCTCTCTCTCTCTCTCTCTCTCTCTCTCTCTCTCTCTCTCTCTCTCTCTCTCTCTCTCTCTCTCTCTCTCTCTCTCACTTCATCATCCTCCTACATTTCCTAACGTTGTCCCTCCATTTCCCCTGCATCTTTTTTTCTCCTCCTCCTCTTCTGCCTCCTCCTCCTCCTCCTCCTCCTCCTCCTCCTCCTCCTCCTCCTCCTCCTCCTCCTCCTCCTCCTCCCTCCTCCTCCTCCTCCTCCTCCTCCTCCTCCTCCTCCTCCTCCTCCTCTTCCTCCTCCTCCTCCTCCTCCTCCTCCTCCTCCTCCTCTTCCTCCTCCTCCTCCTCCTCCTCCTCCTCCTCCTCCTCCTCCTCCTCCTACTCCTCCTCCTCCTCCTCCTCCTCCTCCTCCTCCTCCTCCTCCTTCTCCTCCTCCTCCTCCTCCTCCTCCTCCTCCTCCTCCTCCTCCTCCTCTTCCTCCTCCTTCACCGCGCGCGCTGCCTTATCGAAATCTTCAGTAACCTAATCTTGATGGCTGGTTGGCTGAAAGTCCTGATCGTGGCGTGCGTCTGAGGCTCGTGCCGGGTTACCCTTACGCCGCCGGTAAAACTACAGCGTAAAAAGAAATAATCAGGCAGTGGTTTGGGTGGTCACGTGGCGGTCATGCTGTATGTGTGTGTGTGTGTGTGTGTGTGTGTGTGTGTGTGTGTGTGTGTGTGTGTGTGTGTGTGTGTGTGTGTGTGTGTGTGTGTGTCTATGTGTATTCACTGTATTCACTGTATTCACTATCACAGTCTGCTGCTGGTCTCTCTCGAGACAGCCGGTCGTCCCCCTATGGAAAGAGCTCAGAGCTCATAGTGACCAATCTTTGGGTTGGACCGAGACCTGTGTGTGTGTGTTTATGTGTGTATGTGTGTGTGTCTATGTGTGTGTGTGTGGCCTGTCGCGTGTCGTGCTCGCTGGAGTGACGTAAACAAGAGCAGTGTGGCGGCATGGCAACGGTAGAGGATGGAGGTGGTTGTTGGGGACAATGTATGGCGTCTGCCGCTTCCACCACCACCACCACATTCACCACCACCACCACCACCACCACCACCAACACCATCACCACCACTACCACCACCATCACCACCACCAACACCGCCACTGCCACCACCACCTCCACCACTACAAATGGCATATATATTGTAATGCTATAAGGACCACATCATTTTGATCGACACTATTACTGCTACTGCAACAACGACTGCATCAACATCAATAAATATAACTACAACAACAACAACAACAACAACAACAACAGCAACTACTACTACTACTACTACTACTACTACTACTACTACTACTACTACTACTACTACTACTACTACTACTACTACTCTTACTACAACTAATTCTACTACTAATACTAATACGGTACCACCACTATATACTACTAACACGACCACGCCCATCACCAGTAACCTCTTCAAACTTCAACTAAGACCTATTTTCGCTTCCCTTCGTCAAATGAACGCTTGTCTCTGAAGCTCACATATTTTTTCTTTGCTTTAGTTTATCTCCCAATTAAATAGCATGTTAGACAGTGGTCGTTGGTGAGTGCTCTTATCCGGATGTGTTTTATGTTTACGTTCGGTGCCAAAATGTTTCCTGCTCAGGACCTCATTTAAATCTTAGCATCCCGGGGTTT
>JAXIVD010007248.1:15000-20754 GCA_036785275.1 Cancer borealis
TCGAGGTCCTGCACGACGCTGACGGGCATGGTCTCGGTGGGATTGTATATGGTGAGGGTGGTCGGGCCGGTGTAGCGGCGCGGCGTGAAGGGTGTCGCCCCCACGAGGGGCTCCGGGATGTCGTGTCCAGGTATGGAAGCTGGCACGTGGCACAAGTCAGTCCGGCAGGGCGTTAGCGCGTGCTGTGGCTGGCTCAAGGAGGTTATGGACATCAGGGGCTCTAGTCTCGGCATCTTGGTTTCGCGAGGCGCTGAGTAGTGCTCCTGCCGCGGCCGCTTCACCGTCATGGACATCATGAGAGGCTCGTTGTTGGCATGTTTTCCCAACTTGTGGGCCGGCGTCTGCAGCGCCACGTTCTTGAGAGTGATGTACGCCCCATTACTAGTCGCTATGCTAGCCGTCTTGCACACTTTCGTTTTACTCTTAGACTTACTTGGCCGTTTCGTTATCGTTTTACCTCCGAGGCAATTTTTACTTCGATTGTCATTTGATTTTCCGACGGAAGGGCACTTTGGCTTAGACATTTTATTAGTGTTATTGTTATTGTTATTGTTGTTGTTGACACCGTTGATTGGGTTCGTTTTGCTGGCGGCACTACATTTATTTTTGTTCGGGCTTCCGCTGGACACTTTGTTAGTTCTTATGACGGGTCGGACACAGTGTTCGGGGTGGGCCATATGCGCATTCTCTAAGCACCACAGTTCCCTTACGTCTTCGATATCGGTCGCACAGACGTTGTCAGTGTCGGTGTCGGTGTCGAGCACACCAGCGAGAGCGTTGATGTAGTTTACAGCAAGTCGCAGCACCGTGATCTTGGTGAGCTTCTCCGCGTCAGCTCCGGGAAGATCCGGGATGGACTGCTGGAGGGTGATGAAGGCGTCGTTAATCTCCTTCATTCTGTTTCTCTCCCGCGCGTTTGCAGTCTTGCGTCGGTATTTACTGAGTGGTGGAGGCTTCTGTTTCTCTTTTGGTTCTTTCCTCTTCGTCGTTGCTCTGTTCTTTTCGGATTCTATTCTCTTGATAATTGATTTAGTCCTGAGAGCGTACTTGCCCCCGTTTTTACTATCCATATTCATGGTGTTTACACTTACTAAGCACAAAGGCAAACTAGAAATTACAAGCGCACACAACGCAACACAATACAACACACACACACGCTGACACACACATACACACACACAGGCTGAGTGTTTATTCAGGTGGTGGGTACAGCAGATACCGTCATCAAGTGCTAGCGGGCCAACAAACACATCACCACACCAAAATATGTGCACAGGTGTGATTTATTGCCACCCTTCACCCCGGGGCTCGAACAGCGGTCTCGGGGATGTGTGCGGGCCGGCGGGAGGCGCGGTGGAGCCTCAAGAAGTGCTGGTGTTTGCTCGGGGTTGTTTGTGTAGGCTTCTGGCGCGCCTGAGGCTCACACCTCTTTCCTCCTTTCCACAGGTAGATCTAACGTCACGTGGAAGGCAGGTACAAATCACCTACAGAATTTATGATTCGGTGCTCATGTGTAAGCTTCAGTTCAAGGCTTGTTTTCAGTAGAGTCACGTTTCCCAGGCCAGGTGTTTCCAAGGAACACAAACACTATTCAAAATTAAGGAGTAAACAAGAGAAAAACAATTTGCATAAGAGTTTACAGTACAACCCAAGAGTTTGTTTTTGCGTGTTTACTATAAAAGCTGCCTAATGCTATTCTTTCACAAGGAGATTACAACCATTTGGAGTTTTCAAGTAAATTACCAAACACACGCTGACTCATACACTGCTAATGCATTAACCTTAAGGAACTTAGAGAGTGCGGTGTCGTCGTGGCTCCAGGTAGTCCCTCTAGAGACCACCGATTAGCATGTAGAAACGATTACTGTACTACCAGTTATCTTGGCCGTGAGACCTGAAACACGACTCCCGATTGTCTCTCTGAAGTATGAAATAGTAGTTGTGTGTTGACACGTGATTACTTCTTGTAGCTTTACGACAGATCACACGATAACTAAACACTGGACAAGGAAAGGCAGGTATCTTTGTTACTCTACCTCTACCTTTTTTTTCTCCCGTTTTCTTTCTTCTCAGCAGACAGAAGTGACAGTGAGTCGCCCGTGAACAGAGGCCTCGTCTTGGTTGCACTGTAGTCCGTCCTCAGGGTTCCAGGTGGCTCCTATTAACGTCACTCTGGGCGACCACAACCCACTGCCGATACCATAAAGCTCACTTCTTTTCACTCCAGTCACAAGTTGCCTCACTAGTCTTGATCTCAATCTCGCTCCCTTTTTTCTGCTCTGTGGCCGGATGCCTCGCTAGGGAGTTCTTTTTCGCAGCGGTGTACAGCTTAGTGATAACAAGCCCGCACCAGGAAGAATGAGAGGCTTATCAGTAGGTAGTGTGCGTCCCCGCCTCTGATAAGGCAGCCTCCCCACCAGGCCACAACAAAGCGTGTGGTGGGTCGGCGTCGCGCTTGGTATGTGGGGGAGCTGCCTGCTACTCGAGTTCTCTGCTTGCTGTATGTGTATCGATCATCAGCGGTAAGGCCGACACAAGGACGCAAATGGGATGTTGAAGATAAGTATAGTTGTCCTTTGACTGGGACGGGAGGAGGGCGGCGGGTACTGTGATGGAACCGGGAACCCGCGGTGTCAGTTTACACCGTGCAAAGTGGCGACGCAGTGGGCAAAGGTGAGGAGGTGAAGGGACTTTGCGGCGCCTGTGCGTTATGGAAACCCTCTGAGTATGTTCTTTCTTGCTGGATATTGCAGTGCTAACCTTCGTGACGGAGGTGTTCCGAACAGTGCTGAGACGCAGATGAGGGCGGTGCAGGAGCCAGAGACGTATAAACAGGTACAGATGATATCCACAAGATTCTGTGGATGATTTGCCGAGGGTGGGTGATGGAGGAGACCCGACGGATGCCTGGCCTGGCTGGTGTCTCAGCGGGGCGTGGATGGCGGGCTACATCACCCAGAGGTCCTGCTGTGAAGGAACCGCTGCCCCACGCGCTGATGATCCTCCCTCGATTCTACGACTACAATCAGGTCGTAGAGTCGGGTGGGCTGGCTGTTCTGGCAGGGGATTCTCAGCACCTTTCAATGGTTTTACGAGCAAGCTTCTCTACCCGAAATGACCCGCAGAGGCAACAGCTGTGTCGGGAAGTGTGACGTCCGCTCTGGTGGTAGGCTGTAGCTGCAAAACACTCGCTGACTCAAGGTCGCTTCCTCCCTCACTGTTCCACTGACTATTTTTTCTTCCAAAACGGCCTGTAAGGCTTTATGTAGTCTGCTGTTCTTTAGAGCGTAGACTAATCTCCTACCATTCGCTTTATAAGGATTGTCGCGTCTTATTAATCCGTTAAAGTCATTCGGTTACTCCCAGTGGTCGTGAACACCGGACTATAACTTTAATTATCGGAAGATGGTTTTTCTACGGTGGCTTAACTCGTACTGGTTAGCTTTTCCACTCGTTTCTGTCGCTGTGGTCGTCCTGAGAGTCGTCGTTCGTTCCTATTGTGATGTTTCACGTCCTTAGTGCCGTGAGCCGTACAGGCGGGGCTAAGGTGGAGCTGAACAGGACAGGCAGACGGGCGGGGGCTGGCAGGCTGGCGTCCGTCCAAGTCGTCGTCCGTCGAGCCGACACCCACTACCTGAAACGAAACCAAAGTAACATCAGACACAGAGTTCCCATCCCGTCTTCAGCCCGGGCAATGGTATCAGCGGCCACTTGTGTGAGCTGATGCTTATCCCGGCATGTTCTGTCACAGTTTGCTGGATACTGATGTGTGTGTGTGTGTGTGTGTGTGTGTGTGTGTGTGTGTGTGTGTGTGTGTGTGTGTGTGTGTGTGTGTGTGTGTGTGTGTGTGTGTGTGTGTGTGTGTGTGTGTGTTATAAGAAGGCTGTTGTATGTCTGCGTTGATAAGGTCAGATAATGTTTCCCTTCACCTACAAAAACAAGCGACTATCTGGTTAATCTGACAATTCTCTAATTTATTCACGGAGGTAAAAAAGAATAATAAGGTATCGAGTCTACCCACACATACGACACACACTATACACACTTCATGCACACGCACATACAAACACTCACACACATACTACTACTATTACTACCAACTACAGAACTATACACTACTGGAAACTACATATGAAGAATCGTGGCTCAGAGTGGGTGTTTTTTTTTCCTTGTTTTATGGTTTTCGCTTCCCTGTGATGAGTAATGAATGCGGTGAAAATGAATAACTTGAGTGTATACGTAGAAAGTCTGCCGCACCTCACCGCCTCTCTCAAGACATCAATCATCAACACCGTAATCTCTCCGCCATACGTAATAAATCTTAGAAAAAAGTCCATTACAACCTTGACCTCTCTTCCTCCTCTTCGTCCTCCTCTCCTCTTTCTCCTCTGCAACCACCACTAGCAACAACAACAACAACTTTTACCATCACCACTACTACCACCACCACCAAATATCATAAAAATATTACCTATAAGCTTCAAAATAAATAAGTTCAGCAGGATCGAACTTTTGGAATAAGTTTGAGAATCTTTCTTTTTTTTCTTTATGCACAAGATGAAATTTCCATCTTTTATGCAACATTCTTAGTGTCTTCAGTGATAAACTTTTGGGTCACTTTTAAGGAAATGTTTGGGTGAAAACATTAAAAGTATCAAAGTGTCGTAACTCAGATGAGGCGACAGTTTATCTTCCAAAACCTTATAATCCTGTTCCTCTTCCTCCTCCTCCTCTTCCTTCGCTTCTTCCTCCTGCCTTTACTAGTGCTCTTCATATACTCTCAGCGTTTTCTTTCTCTCCTTCACCCACTACTACCTTTCCTCACTTACACTATTTTTTACCACGTTGGTTTCTTATATCTTGCTTACTTGTTCCTCATTTTTACCTCCTCCTCCTCTTTTTCCTCCTTACCTTCGCAACCATCCAGGTTTTCACTCTTCCCATCCACTTCTTCCATTCCCTTCCTCCAAAACCTATGTACTCCTCCCTTCCTCCCACCTCTCCTACCTGTCTCCATCCCTCTCTCTCTTCCTCCTTCCCACCCACCTCCGCTCGCCGCCAGGAGATCGTGACCGGCCAGGTAACTTACCTGGCAATTTAGTAACATCTTGGCCCGCACACTGTTAATATTTCAATTAATTAGCAACTCTTCCCATAAATCAAGGCGGACGTGGGTGGCGTACGTAGGAGAATATATGGGAGGGAAAATTCACAAGATTACTGCCATTCTGGGGCCATCACATGTAAGTACCATACACAGGGCAAGGGGAGAACGTACGTATTAGTGTGTGTGTGTGTGTGTGTGTGTGTGTGTGTGTGTGTGTGTGTGTGTGTGTGTGTGGTGTGTGTGTGTGTGTGTGTGTGTGTGTGTGTGTGTGTTTGTGTGTGTGTGTGTGTGTGTGTGTGTGTGTGTGTGTGTGTGTGTGTGTGTGTGTGTGTGTGTGTGTGTGTGTGTGCGTGTGTGTATGTGTGTGCGAGACAGAGAGAGAGAGAGAGAGAGAGAGAGAGAGAGAGAGAGAGAGAGAGAGAGAGAGAGAGAGAGAGAGAGAGAGAGAGAGAGAGAGAAGAGAGAGAGAGAGAGAGAAGGAGACAGAGAGAGAGAGAGAGCCCTTGGCGTCCCATAAAGTTAAGAACGGGGCAAATGTAGACCGGAGAGTTTCATGTCTTCTCCTGTCCCCCCCTTCCTCTCTCTCTCTCTCTCTCTCTCTCTCTCTCTCTCTCTCTCTCTCTCTTCTCTCTCTCTCTCTCTCTCTC
>JAXIVD010007249.1:0-20751 GCA_036785275.1 Cancer borealis
CCCAATACCTGACTGAAAAAAAGACACGGAAAGGATTATGAACTGATTTTTTTTAGAGGGGTGGGATGATGCTGAGTGTGTGTGTGTGTGTGGTGTGTGTGTGCGTGTGCGTATGCGTGTGCGTGTGCGTGTGCGAGTGTGTGTGTGTGTGTGTGTGTGTGTGTGTGTGTGTGTGTGTGTGTGTGTGTGTGTGTGTGTGTGTGTGTGTGTGTGTGTGTGTAATGCTTTGTGTTGTGCCAAGTTGCAGGCAATAAATTCGATTATCGTTGCGATGTGATTTGTTGCCTCTTGTTGGGTCATGAGTATGTGTGATTTGTAAGGTGTTCAATTGCGTCGTGTTCCTGGTCGCCGGTCGTGGTAGCAAGCCTCAGAAACGTGCCATCACCTCCAACTGTGGCGTGGCTCCTTCTTAATCGAAGTGTTTATTAGTGGAAGATTTTCGCGTCTAGGAAATCGAGGCTGAGTAATGGGTGTTGGAGGTGGGAGAAGCCGACTCGCAGGTCGCTAGGTTAAAGAACGCAGGCGTGGGTCACCGGGGGAAGGGCGACAGCTTTCTGATTTATTCTTCGAGTTATGAGTGTTACAGCGTTAGGTGATGCATGGTCGACCCAGCTGGCCTCGACCCTCCAGCCTCACCACCCACTCACCCACTCACACCCACTCACCCACTCACCCACTCACCCACACACACACTCACCCCTCTGCCTTTCTCACCCACAACCCAACCAATATTCTTTTAGCACTCATTTTTTTTCCTTTCTCTCACACACTTATCCTCACCTCTATACACTTATACACGTACTACCATTCCCTGTTTCCAGCCTCACCCTCCCACACCCTTGTCTCCCCTTCAGCCACCCCCCCCCCCACGCCGCCCACATCCCAGCACAACACGAGCCTCCCAGCCCTATGCCGCAATAACCTGATCCTACCCCAATATTAGTATTGTTTTGCGTGTTCTGAAAATTGATCGAGTGAGTTTTATTTACCAGTACAAATGTTTTTTCTTGTTTTTTTGTCAAGTCACTTATTTTCAGCAGCAATATTATTACTTTTCATGCTGACGGTTGTTATTTTTTTTCGGTTGATTTGCTTTCAGAGGCGGATGGGGTAAAAAAAAAATAAAAAGGAAGAAAAAAGAACACAGAGCAATGATTTATAAATGTACATATATAAAGTACTAATGTTTTTGTTGGCCTACCTGACCATCAAGAGGCTTGCAAATGCGCTTGTGGTATTCATTTCATATACAACACTCAATTTTATCCACTGCACTTTTTATTCACTCAGTGGATAATTAAACAGCGTGATAAATAATCAAAACACGACCTAATAACAGGAGTCCTCGGTGGAAAAGTCTTCAGCGTTTCCAGAGTTAAAAACATTGCAAATATACGTCATTCCGTTTAATTAACGTGTCAATGGTGTTTTTTTGAGACGGGGCTTATGAGAACACTTGAGGGGTGTGCTGGAGGATGAGGAGGAGGAGGAGGAGGAGGAGGAGGAACAGGAACAGGAACAGGAACAGGAGGAGGAGGAGGGACAGGAGGAGGATACAGTGTGGAGGAGTGGCCAAGGTGTGAGGGTATGAGGTGTATTTAAATTAGACTGCAGAAGAAGACAGTCAAGGGGGACTTTGTTAAAAAAAATATTATAGAAAATGGAGTGTCGTGAAAGTGTTAGATGGATGTATAACTAATGGACACTTGGGAGAGTTTAAAGGTTAGTTAGCACACACCTTGTTGTCATTCCTCCTCCCTCCCTCCCTCCCTCCCTCCCTCCCTCCCTCCCTCCCTCCCTCCCTCCTTTCCCCTGCTCAAGAGGATGAAAGGAGAACTGTATGAAAAAAAAGTGTGAGGGGGAAGGGGAAAAGTGAGTGTAACGCAGGTGTGTGCCATAGCGATCTTCACCCCAATTAATCTTACCTTTCCAATTAATATTCTTTCACACGCACACACGCACACACGCACTTACACTCACCTCCCCGTCATCCTCCTCCCTCCCTCCCTCCCTCCCTCCATCCCTCCCTCCCTCCCTCCCTCTCCCCATGCAGTAACTAGTTAGGTTCATATTTTAATTAATGTTCTTTAAAGGATCAATAAAACGAGAATATATTTTCCGTCCCGCCTCTTCTTCGCCCTTCCTCCATTCATCATCCTTCCACCTTTTTTCCATCCTTCCTCTTTACCTGCTTCACTCCGCCACTCCACTTCTCTTTCTCCTTACTCCGCTTTATTCCTTCTCTTCTCCTTCCTCCCTTCTATTGCACTCCACCTTCCCTTCTCATCGTCCCTTGATTCTCTCTTTCTCATCCCCACCCCCCCTCTCTCTCTTTCTCTCTTTCTCTCCAAGGTTAGAAAGAGAGAAATTTAGAGAGCAGGTAAGCTAGTAATAAGTTAAATATAGTTAGGTTGATTAGTATATGATTTAATGAGGTCGTAAAAGATTGTATAGAATCGTAATTGGATGGGATTTTTTTTTTTTTTTTTTTTTTTTTTTTTTTTTTTTTTTTTTTTTTTTTTTTTTTTTTTTTTTTTTTTTTTTTTTTTTTCTTTTGGCATTACGAGTAGTTGATTTTTTTTTTTTCCTCACGTGCAAACCAGGAGGCGTTCAGTAGTTAGTGGATAGGGAGATAAAAAAAAAAAAAAAGGTGTGTTAGCTACTACCTCACCTAAAGAAAATAATGTAGAAGTCGATAATACTCTTGCAATTAGGATATGTAATTTTAAGTACTTTTGGGGAAACTTAAGTAATGGTATTAGGTGACAAATTAAAGAATATGAGAGAGAGAGAGAGAGAGAGAGAGAGAGAGAGAGAGAGAGAGAGAGAGAGAGAGAGAGAGAGAGAGAGAGAGAGAGAGAGAGAGAGAGAGAGAGAGAGAGAGAGAGTATCAAAGAAAGAGAAAGAGATGCGCGAGTTGAAACGAATATAAGCGAAAGGCAATTCCAAAGATTGACAGCCGAAGCGAAAGTTGGAGGAACAACCTATAAAAAGATAGTAAAAACAGAGAGAGAGAGAGAGAGAGAGAGAGAGAGAGAGAGAGAGAGAGAGAGAGAGAGAGAGAGAGAGAGAGAGAGAGAGAGAGAGAGAGAGAGAGAGAGAGAGAGAGAAAGAAAGAAAACTCATACACAAAGGCAAGAATAAAAAGTAGAAAGAGAGAGAAAGAGAGATGGATAGAGAAAGCAAATCCAAGCTAACAAAACTGTGATAGAACGAGAGAGAGAGAGAGAGAGAGAGAGAGAGAGAGAGAGAGAGAGAGAGAGAGAGAGAGAGAGAGAGAGAGAGAGAGAGAGAGAAGAGAGAGAGAGAGAGAGAGAGAGAGAGAGAGAGAGAGAGAGAGAATGAGAGAGAGAGAGAGAATGAGAGAATGAGACGAGCTTTATAAAGACGAAAAAGAAGAGAGAAAAAAAAAGTATACATACACCAGAATGAAAAGTGGTGAGGTAAAGAGATAAAAGATGGAGATGGAAATAAAATAAAAAAGAAAAGAAAGGAGGAACCTAAAGAATGGAGGAAAACTTTGAGTAACGAGTTAGGTGAAAAGTGTGTTCATGTTGATGAAGAAATGGTGCGAGCAAAGTTTAATGCGTCCCTGAAAATTGTGAAAGGAAGAGAGAGAGAAAAAAGAAAGAAAGAAAGTAAGTAAATGGAAAGTGCAGTAGAGAAAGTTAAAGAAAGCAATGGATAAATGAGAGAGAGAGAGAGAGATAACGAATATAGAATTAAGAGAGAGAGAGAGAGAGAGAGAGAGAGAGAGAGAGAGAGAGAGAGAGAGAGAGAGAGAGAGAGAGAGAGAGAGAGAGAGAGGTGAAAAAAACGATTCAAAACCTACGTAAAAGGAAGAATAGAAAACCTTGAGTGTAAGAGAAAAATAGATTGACAGACAGGGACAGACAGACAGTCAGACAGACAGACAGACTGACTGAGAAAGAGGGCCCACAGTCCAACAAAAGAACCAAGTTGGCGTAAAGATAACTCCCCTTCTCAGATGGATTGTCGACGCCCACTCAGCCCTCTCGCCTACTCTCTCTCTCTCTCTCTCTCTCTCTCTCTCTCTCTCTCTCCTCTCTCTCTCTCTCTCTCTCTCTCTCTCTCTCTCTCTCTCTCTCTCTCTCTCTCTCTCCTCTCATCCCTTCACTATCCATATGTCCCACTCAGAATCACTCATTACACTGGTACATTCCCACTCATTCCCCTTTATCTTTATTCTCCTCATCTTTCACTGCTATTGCTCACTCTTATTTTTTTTTTTAACACTTAACACTGTCCCTCTCATTCTCAATAATCTCATCCCTCTCATTCTCAATCATCATGTCCCTCTCATCTTCACCTCTCCGTCTCTCCTTGATACCGAGTGAGTTTGATTTACAGTTGCTAAGAATGGTGGTTTAGATCTGGCTTTTATATATTTTTTTTAGTCTCAGAATTCTACTTACCCTTTGTAAACACAGTATGTATAGCTATGGGGTTAAAAAAATATATATATAGGAAACTCAATAGTAGGCTACGAAATATGAGGATAGAAATTATATTATAGTGGTTGGTTTTATAAGTGGTAGAAACCGTATCCTAATAGCTCTTTGATTATTTACTTTATTTTTCCCCCACATTATGAGAAAGTGATTTAAAGTACAAACAAAAGTGATGCAATAGTATGAAATAGTTGGTAATTAGATGCAAACAAATTATGGAAGTTTACGTAAAGGTAAACCATTAGTGAACTGAAGTGAGAGAGAGAGAGGGAGAGAGAGAGAGAGAGAGAGAGAGAGAGAGAGAGGAGAGAGAGAGAGAGAGAGAAGAGAGAGAGAGAGAGAGAGAGAGAGAGAGAGAGAGAGAGAGAGAGAGAGAGAGAGAGAGAGAGAGAGAGACACACACACACACACCACCACACATTGTTAACCCATTACATTTCCTTCATTCCCTCGTTAACAAATGATTCCTTTCCTCATTGGTATTAATCCTTCACTTACCTCCCTCCTCAACCATCACTCACATTCACACATCATCCATTTCTCACCATCCGTCACTCTCCCAGCATCCACTCATGACCCCTCGGCTCACCACATGCTCCTGCACCATCCATTGCTCTCATTGTCAGCCTCTCACCATCCATCTTGCTCCCCAGTGGCCCGTCAGTCACTATCCCCACCACCGGCTATATATATCACCATCCTACGTCTCGCCTGGCACCAATTGTATTCTCTGGTGCTGGGCGTGGAGGTTGTCGTGTGAAAGGTAATGGTGAATGCTGCCTAGTGTCTATATGTGTGTGTGTGTGTGTGTGTGTGTGTGTGTGTGTGTGTGTGTGTGTGTGTGTGTGTGTGTGTGTGTGTGTGTGTGTGTGTGTGTGTGTGTGTGTGTGTGTGTTTTGATATTCCTTGAAAGCCTCTCCATTAGAGTAAGTGAAATAGCATTTCTGTTTATGATTTTTGAGTTGTTGTTCATTGCATTCTCATTGTAGTGTAAATTTAATTCCACTCTTTTACTCTCCTTTATACGTACAGAAAATAATTGCACACACACACACACACACACACACACACACACACACACACACACACACACACACACACACACACACACACACACACACACACTTTTTTTTTTCTCTCTCTCTCTCTTTCAAGTTTTAAATAAAGCTAATAATACTATATACTACATACTACTATTACTACTACTACTACTAAATACTACTACTAATACCATCACCACTACTACAACTACTACTGCTAATAATAATAATAATAATCATAATCATAATCATAATCATAATCATAATCATAATAATAATCATAATCATAATAATAATAATAATAATAATAATAATAATAATAATAATAATGGTGCTGCTGCTGCCATATTATCCATCAACAAAACGAAGAATACATTTTTAGTCTAAACTTTCATCCTGTATTTCAAATGTTCAAAATCCTGTATTTCAAATGTACAAAACAAAACAATAACTCACTAACTTATGAACACACGGTCATCCCAGTTAGTCAATCAGTCCTGTTTCAACCACTTCGGAAGGCGTGTTACTGCCCCACCGAGCGAAGGGAAGAGAGGAAAGACATTCTAAGTGTAAAGAAAACACGAGAAGATTATAAGCCTTCTTGTGAAGACGCTAGCTAGTGGATGAGTGGCTGAATATATGTCGACAAATGTTACGTATAAAGGGGAGTGTACCTGTGCAATTTAGGTGTGTATGTGTGTGTAGGGGGTCGTTAGGGAGGAAGGAAGGTGGTGCATGGCTGTATTGAGGGAGAGAAAGGAGCACCAACTTCACAAGGTACGAGAAAACACCTGGCAGTAATTTGTGAGCCATGCCTTTTCATTATAACATCATTAGCGCCTGAAGGATGAGGTAATATTTCCAGGTGTAGCCGATTAGTGTGTTCTGCTGTGAGTCTCAGGAGGCGAGGGCGGGGAAGGCCAGCCCAGGAGAGGATAGAGGGAGGCGTCAGTTATATAGGTAGAGGCTGAAGGGAAAGGTTCGACTACAGCCAATTACAGCAAAATGGAAAAAAAAAGAGCGAAAGAAAGAAGTTTAATTAGACAATATATCTGGTGAAAAATCCATGACGTTTGGAAGGGAAGGAGATTCCGAGAAATTGAGAGCGTTGGCCTATTACCAAGAATAAGGCATTTAATAATTATATCATTAAGTAGGCAGTAGGGGAAAAAATACATTATTTCTAGAACGGCTGATAGCGGTTCATGCTCGGCGAGTCACTCCCTAAAGGCGCCTCTGGAGGGTTGCTTCGTGTTTTTTTTTTTTTTTTTTTTTCGACGTTAGGAAGTC
Source organism: Cancer borealis (assembly GCA_036785275.1). Classification (NCBI taxonomy): domain Eukaryota; kingdom Metazoa; phylum Arthropoda; class Malacostraca; order Decapoda; family Cancridae; genus Cancer; species Cancer borealis. The sequence goes on from JAXIVD010007249.1 coordinate 6,803, forward strand.
ACCGTCTGTCTGACCTCCCTCTTATCTCCCTCCCTCTTTCCGTACCCTCATCCCTTCCCTTCCTCCCTTCCTCACTTTCTTCATCACTTTTCTCCTCTTATTCCGTCTTCCTTTCCCTCCGTTTTCTTTTTTTTTTTTTCCTTGGAGCCCAACCCATCTACTTTTCTTTTGTTTGTTCTTTTTTCTTTTTCTTTTTTTTTGTCATCTTTTCATCATACTCATCCAAGGCCATTTTATCATTACTGCAAACTCATTACTTTCTATTTTTGTCTTTATTTCATTGAATTTTCTGCTGTGTTTCTCGTCTCCCGTTGTTGGCGTCCCTTCCTCGTCCTTCCTCCTCGTTCCCAGTGTGTCTGTTCGTTCCAGCCGCTGCTCTGTATCCTATGAATTCGTGACCTTTGGTATTTCCCATTACTCCAGAATACTCTGCTACATGCTGTCCTTGTCCCTGTCTCCTCTCCTCTCTCTCTCTCTCTCTCTCTCTCTCTCTCTCTCTCTCTCTCTCTCTCTCTCTCTCTCTCTCTCTCTCTCTCTCTCGCTCTCGCTCTCGCTCTCTCTTTCTCACACGTACACACACACACACACATTATTTTATCAGCAGAACCTAGTAACCCTTGAAAATTGAGTATCGAGTATTTTCCTCTCACGTCTCATCTTAAGTTTGCGTTCAGTCCTTCCTCTTCCAGATTGTGAACATTCTTTAACTTTGCTGAGCTGTGAACTCCGCCCTCGTTACGCGGAAATATGAACGCTCCCTCCGCTTTATTGAACAGGAACCGCCTGCCCTCCTCACTCCTCTTGCACCATTAAGTTAGTCTTCCCCTGTGCTGATCTGGGAATATTCCTGAATCGCACCTTCCACCTCTTATCTTCGTAGCTTAACACCTCCCATTGCACGGCCGTATACGTGTTAGTGTATGGGAGTTCGGGATGAAAATGGAGATGAATGTACATTCATCTCCATTTTCATACGTACTGTTGGGTTACATGCTTTGAAATATGTATCATGCGAAGTGAAGCTTTCTTTATGATAAGCATCTTTAACATGAGTGTAATCAGTAGAGTACCAACGATATGATGAGCTTTCGCAGTGTAGTGGCTCCGTGTCGAGGAACATGTGACTTCTCGCCAGTGTGTGAGTGTCCCCTTGGCTCTCTTTGTCCCTTCGCCGCCTCCTGTCACCCTCCCATTGTTGAGCTGCTCGTCATGTGCATTTTTGCCTTCGCTGAAATTTTAGATTCCTTTGAAGCGTGAGAATAGGTGGGCAATAAGGATATTTGACTTTGTAATATTCAAGGAGCGAATGTCGGGCAAAGAACCCTCAGTATTATCATGTTAATCATAGCGGGACTGCAGGCTGGGTGGGGTGCGAGGCGCCATCAAACCTCTCCTCTTCTGTTTGTCGTGATTTTAGTCATTCGAGTTCTGATTGGCATTTTATTCTCTTTGTGTATGCAAATCATCTTTAATTTGTTTTGATGTATGTCTCGTGTTTGTTTTCAAAGCCACATATTTCTCAAATAAATTTACTCCCATGCGGAAAATGTGATCTGCACCCGTGATGAAAATAATGCAAAGCAAAATCTATATAAATGCATGCAATGTGCAGCATGAATAATGTGATAGTGGCGCTGTGATTTGATTCCTGAGCACACGGGGGCCGCGGACACACACGCTGTTCAGTGTTGTCTGTGTTATTGGAGAGCCTCACGCCGGGCTGGCCATCAGTGTTTAGTTTTATATTCGCATTTGTGTTAATCATGTGTGTGTGTGTGTGTGTGTGTGTGTGTGTGTGTGTGTGTGTGTGTGTGTGTGTGTGTGTGTGTGTGTGTGTGTGTGTGTGTGTGTGTGTGTGTGCGCGCGCGCGTGTGCGCGCGCGTGTGCGCGTGCGCGCGTGCGTGTGTGAGGGGGGAGGGGGTCATTTTATCAGGCGGATTCAGTGGTGTTGCTTCTGCACCTTCACTCTCATCCTCCTTTCCCCCCTTTCTTATGTTCCAATTTCCTGAGGAAGGAAGACAAAATGCAGGTGGATGAAGGAGGGCGATGGGGCGGATGTAAAGAGACTAGATTTTAATGGAATGGTAAACAGGGACGAGACTGGCTATAATGTGGACTAGAAATTGGTGACATGGTGGTTGGGGGGAGGAGGTGGAGGAGGAATGTATGTGCAGTGTGCTGGTGACCTTGTAGTGTTGTGTGGGGTGGAGGGGGCGGGTGAAAGGGTGTAGAGGGACGCCCCACTGCTCGCCCCATCATTCATCCAAGTTGGGTCGCCTTCTGCACCCTGTGTCACCTTATTGGGTAAGTTTGGCCCAGGTATCAGACGGTCCAATACTTGTCCCTCTCACCCACACTCCCCCTCATTGCCCTCACCCTTTAAACCACCCTCACGGGGCCTTGTTTGTTGGTCACTTTTAAAACATTGTGTTGGATATTGACCTTGAAACGAATGTATGAGTTTGAATATTGTTTTTTCCTTCAGTCTGTCAGATGTGATTGGGGTTACCACCTCACTAGCGCGTATTTCAATTCCCCTTTAGTCAGATTTTCCCCTCCCGTCCCCCCTTCCCTCCCTCTGTAGCTATTCGGTCGTACACAGTCATGTCACTTCCTGCCTCACTCCAACGTAGTGTTCAATCAGTATTGTTTGTTTTTTCAGCAATAATTCGATAAAGAACATGAGAAGAAGAAAAAACACATTGTGTCTTGCTTAGAATGTTTACCTTAACGTGTGTAATCGTGTAATTGTTTCAACGTTGGTTAATAAAAAATGAGGTGAAAAGTTTGAAATAATGTGTGTATCGCCCACGGTCCAATGAAGACCACGCGTTTGTACTGTGCGTCTGGGAATTCCTAAGTTATATTTGTATTATTATTATTATTATTATTATTTATAACTCTCACTTTTCATTCTTGCATTGATTATGGCGCCTGTGTGTACAAGTGGCGCCACGCGCGCGCGCACACACACACACACACACACACACACACACACACACACACACACACACACACACACACACACACAGACACACACACACACACACACACACACACACACACACACACACACACACACACACACACACACACACACACACACACACACACACACACACACACACACACACACACACAGCAGATGGTCATGAATACGTTAAAGGGAAGCGTCACATAACTTGCTTGAGTGTGTAATGGAAGGATGAATGCGACGTGTAGTAACGTGACGGATTGGTAGTGACTTACAACATTAGCACCGCGGCTTACAAACTATTTATATTATTTGCTGAGTAGCACACTGTCGTCTGTTATTGTAAATGTGGCCAGAAATGTGTTATTGATCAAGTTTTGTGTAAATAAGCTCAAGTTATGTTAAGCTCGTGTCTACTATCTTTGTAAATGTGGCCAGAAATGTGTTTGAGATCAAGTTTTGTGTAAGTAAGTTCAGGCGTCATTAAGCTCGTACCATCTACTGAAAAGAAACTGAACTTCTGTCTTCTCTCGAGCGACTTGACTTCATAATGAGTTGTCTTCACATTGAACATCTTTACCTTATTTTAGTCTCAACTTCTGGCTAAAGATTCAAAAGTTTGCTAAGTATCTTCTCCATAGCCTTACTTAACCTTACCTAAAAATTCAAGAGCTGTGTGGTTTTTTGACTTCATGTATATCAAACGTTCCTTCCTCTCAGTTAGCTTCCCTCACTCACCGCTCTCCGCCTTCCCTCACTCCCCTCTGTGCCCGCAGCTCCAACACTGTTATTCTTGCGTTGCTTGAAAAAAGAGAAGAAAAAAAACGGATTGCTTTTGCTTTTCAGGTTGAGTGTTTTTTTTGTGTTCACTTTTTTTTTCTTTTTTCTTACCTGTATTTTTTTTGTCTCACTCAGTCTGTCTATCTACCTGCAGCTACCTGGCAATGTGTGGTTTTTTTCTTTACTTACTAGTAGGTATATGCGTTTCATCAATGACAGTCTATAAACATTAAACTGAACTGAAGAATGTCGTGAAGCGGCACTCGGACGTAACCAACATGTTTTGCCTGTGAGCTAGCGTTGATGATTATAATTGTTGATATTTATACTATTATTATTATTATTATCAGTAGTAGTAGTAGTAGTAGTAGTGTTGTTTGACGTTTCCCAAGGGTGGTAGTCGATGAATACCTCACTTTCCTTACTTCATCTCCTCCAGTTTTTTTCCTTCCTTTGAGTTTAGCGTCAATTTTTCGCTTGCTTACATAACCCTGGAGAGGAAAACAGCGTGAGGTGGTAATCCTTGAAGCGAAAGCGGATATTTTGGATTCGCAGTGAGTACTAGCAGGGAGGGAGTGAGGCTGCTGGCGTCCCAAGATAGCACCTCACCTCTTCCCTTGGGGCTCTCGGCTTCTTCCTTAAAAAAAAAAGTTTCGTTCTTCTCGTCCACCGCCTTCTCAGACCTCCTTATTGGTTGTAGAGTGCAGGGTTATTGAGGTTATTGAGGGGATGAAAGGCACATTTGTCTTCTTCGTGTGTCTCAAGTGGTCTGTCTAATCCGCTTAGACGCCATCCTTGCCCTTGGAGCCTGCCTCTGATGCCTTGTTATTCTGTGTCTGAGTCTGAGTCTGAGTCTTGAGTCTGCAGATCCGTGGTTTTGGTTATATCATTGATCTTAGTGTTGATTTGAACGAAAGTCTTGGTGAATGTTTTTTTTTTTTTGTTTATTCATGTTTTTCATCAACACTTTCATAAAACATAAACCCCTGAAATGGTATAACATGCGTATACATTTTTTTGGTTTAGGTTAAAGCAAGAAAATACTTACTAATATACTTAGCACACACACACTAACTTTCCTTTTCGAATACTGGTTCCTATAATGTCTCTGTTCTTTTGACCGTAGTTTATGTTTTATATTTCTTGGTCCGGATACACAACAAAAACTTCAAGGCAATAATGTATCGGATATGAAGGTGTGGGGGGAAGGTGTAGGTGTGAGTGTACGTACGTAGCGCTTAGGGTTGTGTGGTTATTTTTGTAAGACTTAGATTATTGTTCTTGTTATGAAGTCGGTGTAAGTCAACAGACCCCACCTGGCAATCAATAAGCTTTTTGCGCACCTCCCTCACGCCACGCCCCCACACCTTCCCAAGCTGGTGAGCCATGCCACTTTCTTACCTTTCTTCCCCTCCTTTCCTCCCTTGCCTCTCCCCTGCCTTCCCTGCTTCCCTGTTCGTACCGTCACTTAGAGGGTGTTTAAAGCAGCGATCACCTGCTAGTGTGGCTGAGGGAAGAGTGTATTTGCTGCCTAGTTACTTGGAACACGGCGGCGTCTTGTTTCCACCACCACCACCACCACCACCACCACCACCACCACCACCAGTATTATATAAACACAACACACCTCGCCGTGTTTCCATTTCTGTATATTTCTTATCCTTGAAACTTTACTTCACATTTTGTTAGACGTTATACAACCTCTTCATTCTTTCAACACCTTGGTAACTCTTCCAGTCAGTAAATATTAGTAATTCCACCCGCGGCGGCTTGGGTGTGCGGTCACTCCACCTCACGCACGCACGCACGCAGCCTCGCTCGCACGGGAAAGAGATCCATTACCTGGGTAGTGCCTCTAAACGCGACTCCCTTAAGCTGTCTTCTTTACGGTGTCCGGGGCTGCAACCTGACCCCAGACCTGTTTGCGTTACACCAACCTTGTCCTTGCAGTTTCCTCCTCCTCGTCGTCGTCCTCTTCTTCCATCAGGGTTTACCAGTCCTGCCCTTCCCTCCGCCCTTCTCTCCATCCTTCCCTCCATCCTTCCCTCCGTCCTTCCCTCCGTCCTTCCCTCCATCCTTCCCTCCGCCCTTCTCTTCCTTTACCCTTCAAGCTACCTCATCCACTATTGCTACATTTGCTTGACCCAAAACACTACTTCCAACACCACTATACTTTCGCCATCCGCCATGCACACTACTTTACCAACTCCTCCTTCACCATACTCCCTACCTACTTTACCTCCATTACCACCATTACTCACCTTCCACATCATCATCATCATCATCATCATAATCATCATCATCATCATCATCTGCTTCTACACAGCTACACACCCTACCTCATCATCACCATTACTTTATTAACTTACTGTCGTGCCCCATACCTCCTGCACGTGTCCACTCCCATCACAGTATCCCCTCCCCTTCCATCCCCTCCCCTTTCATCCCCTTCTCTCCCCTCCCCTCACCTCACCTCCTCAACCCCACTCCACGCCACCTATATAGTACCTCTTTCCTGCAACTCTTCTTCTTCTTCAGGATCCCCATTAAACCTAGATGTCCCTTCCCTTCTTAGTATAGCCGAGCGATTTGCTGCGATAATTGAAGGTAAACACACACTCAACACACACACACACACACACACACACACACACACACACACACACACACACACACACACACACACACACACACACACACACACACACACACACACACACACACACACACACACACACACAGTTCTCATTTATCACAGTACATTTAGTTTCTTTTTGAAATATTAATCAATGACAATTTCGAACAATTTCACGATTATCTGCCGTAACGCTTTGTCATGCACACAATTACCTGCGATTTCTATTACTTTTCATTTTTATTTTGAAAGTCAATCAACTCCGTTATTAAGTGCACTTGAATGAATTATACGAGCGTGTGTGTGTGTGTGTGTGTGTGTGTGTGTGTGTGTGTGTGTGTGTGTGTGTGTGTGTGTGTGTGTGTGTGTTTGAGTGTGTGTGTGTGTGTGTGTGTGTGTGTGTGTGTGTGTGTGTGTGTGTGTGTGTGTGTGTGTGTGTGTGTTTGAGTGTGTGTGTGTGTGTGTGTGTGTGTGTGTGTGTGTGTGTGTGTGTGTGTGTATGTGTGTGTGTGTGTGTGTGTGTGTGTGTGTGTGTGTGTGTGTTAGTGTGTACTCTGATACATGCATAGTACAGTAAGTGCATTCCTCGCGCGTTCAGGTGACAGTCATACAGAGGTTTCAGTGTACATTATTATTTCAGTCCAATTATTAAAGTCTATTAACAAAGCTGAGTATTAAATCAAGTAGAATGTCATGATATCGTTTTTTTTGTTGTTTTTTTTACTCACCCTTGCAGCGTTTAATAATTTTTCTAAAGACACGAACAGGAAGTTTTTTTTCTTCCTTGTGTTTTTTTCCCGGTGCAAGAGGATGTGTTTGCGTTGGATTGGCAGGAATACTGTGTTGTGTTATCACTCACTATATCTGGAGGATGTTACTTAAATGGTAGTTCACCCTTATCTACTCTCTCTCTCTCTCTCTCTCTCTCTCTCTCTCTCTCTCTCTCTCTCTCTCTCTCTCTCTCTCTCTCTCTCTCTCTCTCTCTCTCTCTCTCTCTCTCTCTCTCTCTCTCTCTCTCTCTCTCGAAACTAAAGGTACAGTTCAACAAACTATCAACTGTCATGTGAAAATAAAAGAATATGAAAAAGGTAAATGTATTCGAAAAGATAAGTTAATAAATGTAATTAAATAAATGAAAATTAATAAATAAGCTATATAATAGATAACATAATATATTGTACTAATGAAAGATTCCCTACTTTTTATGTCAGGTATCTAAATATTTATCATATACGTAATTGTTTATACTTTTGTTAATAAAATTTAATGACAGGTAGTCTTGCGTTATATATATATATATATATATATATATATATATATATATATATATATATATATATATATATATATATATATATATATATATGCATATATATTTGAATTTAGTTTCAATCGTTCATTATATTTTGTAATGAAATAGTTTTTCCTTTAGCACTTGATTAATTATTTATCAAAAGTAAATTGATAATTATTTGATGTTACATAACGGCGAGGTCACATTGTCTTACTGGCTTCAAATTTGTGGAGGAGAGAGAGAGAGAGAGAGAGAGAGAGAGAGAGAGAGAGAGAGAGAGAGAGAGAGAGAGAGAGAGAGAGAGAGAGAGAGAGAGAGAGAGAGAGAGAGAGAGAGAGAGAGAGAGAGAGAGAGAGAGAGAGAGAGAGAGAGAGAGAAGAAAAAAAACGAAAACCAATGAATTCAGTTTCAAAAGAAAAAAAATCCCCTGAAATTATGACACTTTTTTTTCAATAACTATTCAGATATAAGATTATTTTATGTCCAATTGTATTTCCTAGACTTTTCTATGACTTTTTTTAACGTGTTCATTGGCACATTAATGTTTAAATGCTGAATGAGATATCCATGTGTTGTGAAGGTGATGTGTGTGTATGTATGTATGTGTGTGTGTGTGTGTGTGTGTGTGTGTGTGTGTGTGTGTGTGTGCGGGTGTGCGGGTGTGCGGGTGTGCGGGTGGGGGTGGGGGTGGGGGTGGGTGTGGGTGTGGGTGTGGGTGTGGGTGTGGGTGTGGGTGTGGGTGTGGGTGGGTGTGTGTGTGTGTGTGTGTGTGTGTGTGTGTGTGTGTGTGTGTGTGTGTGTGTGTGTGTGTGTGTGTGTGTGTGTGTGTGTGTGTGTGTGTGTGTGTGTGTGTTTGAGTGTGTGTGTATGTATGTATGTGTGTGTGTGTGTGTGTGTGTGTGTGTGTGTGTGTGTGTGTGTGTGTGTGTGTATGTGTGTGTGTGGGGGGGGGGGGATGGTGTGCAGTCCTGTCAGTGTAAGTTGTTGCCCTTTGCTACTACCTCATTACCAAACTTTGTGCACTTCTCTTTGAAAAGGTCCTTATGAATCTTAATGGAAATGAAGCTGAGGCGGTATGGGTGTTGGTTACGGGGGGATGACTGTAGTTAGATATGTAAAGGTGGATTCTGTAGGTGAGGTGGTTGCTAGAGTAGTAGTAGTAGTAGTAGTAGTAGAAGTAGTAGTAGTATACAGATATGTATGTATATTTACGTGTCTTTCTCATATACGTATCTTATTAATTTACGTTTCTTCCTCGTTTGATATTTGCGTTAATTTTTCCCGATGAATATTGAAACTCGGTGAAACATTCGTATAATCGCCCTGGAAACAAAGAGAAGCGTCAGGTTTCGATCATTCCGTGAGAAGTTCGGTCAAAAATGAGTCGTGGGGTTGGTGGTGTCAGGGTACCTAATTCACACTGGCTCTATGTATCCATGTATGTATATGTATGTATATATAGTACTGTGTTGACCCAGCCTCGCGCTCCCATGCATCGAATAAGCGGGTAGGGGGTAGGGAGGGTGAAGATGGATTGGGGGAGGAGAGGGAGAGGAGGGGTAACAGGGGGAGAGGTTTGGAGCGAAATCCGTCGTGGGAATTGTGTTCACATCACCTTTATTGAGCCACCATATGTGTGCATAGTTTTTTCTTTTTAACTTTTGGTGTTCATCACGAAGCGTCAGCACAGCGCGGCTCGGTAGGTAAATCCTGACTAAGCTGCTGGCCATACCAAGAGCTTAGTGTCCGCCAGCCACCACGCGACGCACACACGAGTCACGGCGGATTTTAATCAACAGTAAACATCAAGCAGCTTCATTAGTATTGGAAGCCGGCACCGTAACCGTAACGGGGGAGAGACGTTCCAGAACCTATAACCGTCACGTGTAGCTTAGGATGATGATGAATGAAGGTGCAAAAACTCGTTTACTATCTACTGTATAAATTTGGACACACGCCGGTGTACGAGTGAGGTGCAACCAGACACTGGGGTTAGGCTTTTCGGGCGCCCCCTTCACCCCGCCACACCGGTAAAATCTGTACACAAAGGAAGTCGTCCAACGTTCAATATATTAATTAATCGTAAGGATAAAACGCATTGGATCTGTTTGCTGGACGGATCAGGGCTGCTGGCTGGCTCAGAGCGCACACAGCAAACATCACCTCGGTGCCTACACCTGCTAATTGGGACATTGCCGCTCCGTCGTAAATGTAAGAGCTCTCGCCTTGCTCCTGAGTCTGGCGTTATGACGGCAAAACAGGTGGGGCCAGCCTCGTCGCTCCTCGTAACCAGGTGGGGACGGGGTTATGGGCAGCGGGGAGGCGCAGCGGGCGTCTGGAAGTCCACCGGAGGAGCCGAACTGGCAGGCTAAATATGAACTTTATAGACCGTTCAAGGGGGGAAGAGAGAGAGAGAGAGAGAGAGAGAGAGAGAGAGAGAGAGAGAGAGAGAGAGAGAGAGAGAGAGAGAGAGAGAGAGAGAGAGAGAGAGAGAGAGAGAGAGAGAGAGAGAGAGAGAGAGAGAGAGAGAGAGAGAGAGAGAGAGAGAGAGAGAGAGAGAGATGCTGCTGAAGCTAAGCAAATCCTTGTTACCCACACCATGCTCTCGCCTTGTATAAACACCACTTTACCCGGATCTTGCAGCGTTATCTCGATGTGTCTGGCTCGGTGCTGCAGCCCACGGTCTCCGCGGTAGTTTCCAACGTCTCCTTACACCATAATACTCCTATTTCTCAGACCGTCTGTACAGTAGTCTCCAAATCCCGCTCTCTCCACCTCTAAGCTTGTTTTAATACTAAACTGGATCAGTCAAGGCGGCCTCTGAGTGCGAGGCAGCGGAAGGAACCGTTTCCTGCATTAATTGCAGCGATCAAGCAGCGGAGATGAACGATTCAGTTGTAATACATCTCATGGTTGATTAGCTTGTTGGGGTCAGCCACGCGTGGTCAGACCTCAGGAAGCATTGCCGACAGAGGGTCAGGAAATACTCCAAGGGATTAGGAGAAAGGGAGGAAGGCCATATGTTGGGTGGGAAGGGTTTGAGAGGCACCAGAAAATCCATGCGGGCCCGAGAATCAATGGTTTCCTGAGAAGTTGAAAGAACAGAGTCAGATAGTATCAGGCGGTGCCAACAAACGCGGTAAGAAATCGGGAAAGATAAAAACACAGATCCATATAGCTGTTGGGCGCGGTAAGATTATAAGGAAGATTACAACTATCACATGGGACACAAATGTAATGATTCCTGACATAGCGCCTCATCACCTACACCTTACCTGTCAACACTATTCTATGATAAAGGACATCACACTCCTAGAACAACTTTTTTTTCTTTTACTACATTTTCCTATCTTTTAACTTACCAAAGAAAAGTTTGTACCTGGTGACCTGCTGTTTACCTTACCTTGTTTGGGTTCTACAATGACAGTGTGATTTACTGACTGACAAGAAAATAAATTAACAGTGATTACTTGTCAGTGCAGTGGAATGCAAAGTGTGGGTATTTGCGGAGGCAGTTGATTTGTTGTGTTGGGTGAGGGCAGCGGGGACAAGGGTGCAGTGAACATTGCAAGGCTGTGGTCGTCACAAGATGAATTGTATTCTGCTGACGTCTCCTTAATGGACGGCGCCTGGCATCCAGTTGTTAGGGACGAGTCGACGTTTAGAGCGCATGCCTCGAACGCACTACACGCTTGCTGAATACCAGGATGCTTTTGGTGTGTCAGTATGCGGTGGAGGTGCAAGAAAGGTCCTTCGCGATGCTCTGGGTATAGTGTAAACACATTCCAAAGCTCGACTCAACCCTATATGGCCAGAGTTCTGTACAACGCATCCACCACAAGTGCTTCTTACCTCGCTGTCACCTGTTACCTCGCTGCATCTGACATCAGAGTCCCACCGCACTCGTCACTCACATCCTTACATCTCACACCATTTCCCTGACATTCACGGCTTCCATCTTACTTCCTATTCCTACCTTGCATATAAGGCTCTCCTTCTTTGCCTTCGTCTTCATCTTTCCCTGTTACTTCTCCTACAGCCTGGTTCTTCCCTTTTTCGTCTAACCTCCCGTGTGTAGCAGCATGGCCTTCCTTGAACCTGCTCTTGGGCCCCATTACAAGGTCGTATCAGTGCAGTGACGGGGTCGAGAAGGCCAGCAAAGTGCCGCTTGAAGTAAAGAAGACCAGCTGAGAGGCGGGAGAGAGCGGGAGAGGGAGGGAAGGAAGGGCTATGGAAGGGCAAGGTGTGAAGAAGACGTGAAGGAGGAATGGAGTGCGATGGAGGCATTCACATGGAGATGAAGGAATCCACTGCTGGAGCCTCCTTTCTTGTCTTGCTCTCTCCACTCTTCTCTGAGTGCTTGTTTCCTTTTTCTCTCCCTTTGTTGTACTTACATACGTGTTTTTTATTTTCCGTTTTGGTGTAACACATTTCCGTGGAGTTGCTTCCCCGCGCGCCCCTCGTGTTGGCTCCGTCATGAGTGGTTCGCCTCATAACTAGCGGCGGATCGGAGTGAGGCAGCGCTGTGACGGCCCGCTCTTGACATACGATGGTCCAGGAATTTCTGATCTGCTGCTGATTTACGGACAGTAGTTTTTCTCTTAAGTGTCTCTTTATCCTCATTTCCACCATTATCCAGCTATTTCAGTTACCTTTGTATAGCCGAGGGGCGTCTGTGGCACACACTCGGACACCACACCACACCAACCAACCCAACGATCCATACGCTAGCGTTATATGTATGTGAATATATATATATATATATATATATATATATATATATATATATATATATATATATATATATATATATATATATATATATATATATGTATATGTGTATATATATATATATATATATATATATATATATATATATATATATATATATATATATATATATATACACACATATATGCATATGTACATAAATAGTTAGTTAGATAAATAAATAGATAGATATAAAGATACGTGAGTGTGTGAGTATGACAGTGCATACGTACGGCACTAAACACATGGGAGGAAATATAGCACAGTTTTCCTCTTTTAACTTGGTTATTTGTTGGAAACTATGATAAAAACTAAATAAATGAAGTAAGTAATGGCAGTTGATTTAATTTCTTCGTTAAAAGCATTTCCACCAACCTAGAATTGTAAATTAATTTTCATTAAGCATTCACAGTTTGCTGCAACACTAAGTGATGGCATGCCTTGGGCGGCGTTATGCTGCACTCCCTCACAACGTGTTGGGACGTGTTTTAAGGTATTAAAGGTGTACTCAAAGACGACATTCCTTAGTATATCATTTCGAGCTTAAAACTATACATTTCCTCGTATGGTAGTTTGCATTAAGTGTTAAAATGTACTCGTGTCTGAATGCGTAGTGACTTTGTGTACTGATGATGGCAGCGTTTAGGTCTGCCTCGCACCTGCCTGGAGTGACTGGTCCAACAGCACTTAAACCACTGCACCAGCGTAGAACATCGAGCATTACGTCCATAACAATAAAATGTTCCGCCGCATTGAACACGAATTACAAGTCTCCAGACACCAGCGAGGCGTCTGTTCCTTGTACTCGTCCCCTCCTCCGCCCCCCCCCCCCCCTGCCGCTAAGTGATGGGGGGGACGGGGCGGCTCCAGCAGCTGGGAACAATGTGGGTGTCAGAGTTCCTCACCTGCCAGACCACTTTAAGTCACAAGGGTCGTCCCCACAGGCTCCTCAAAGGGTCACTTTCATTTCCTCATCGTCTTCCTTTTCGACCTCCTCGTCCTCTTCTTTCTCCTTCCTCCTTGTTTTATTTTGCGTCTATTTATTTATTTTTTTCTCTTTGTATTTTCTTACCTCACCTTCGCCACATTCCTCGTTCTCCTATCTTCACAGGGAGTTCTTTCAGTCTCCCGTCCCCTTCCACACCCTCGTTCTGGTTCTATCTAACAGCAGTGCATTGTCACCTCCTTCATTTACTTTAATCCCTTCCCTTTAATGCTGTTTTTATCACATTTATCTCTCTCATACTCTTCGTGTTCATTATCACTCGATGTCCTGTTCTCATTTTCTATATTTTTCTATCCTCTCCCCTTCTGGATTTCTTGCACCCTTCCTTTCTTTTTTCATGCATCTCCACCCCCATCCCCATCCCCACCCCATCCCCAGCATTCTTACATGTCTCTCTTTCCTCCCTTCCAACCCATTCCACCTTTTCCACTTGGTCACTTCATGGGTAACTCTGCTGTGGTGACTATATTGAACAATGGGTATCAGGAAG
>JAXIVD010007250.1:0-20751 GCA_036785275.1 Cancer borealis
TCCTTAGGAGGTGGAATAAACTCTCGCATTCCATGGTGCATTGTAACACAGAAAAAAATAAAACTAGCTTGACCACCATTTCCAAAAAGGCGTTTGATGGAGCAATGGTGTAGTGACGGGATAGTCAATCTCAACCAAACTGCACTTGGACCTCAGTGATGGTCAAGGTTTGAATGGTAAGACGTCATGTGCGTTGAATGTCCTTTCAAAAGTTCAATCCCTGGTTGCAGCCCTCATGGCTATCTCTTCCGATGAATTTTTCAGTTTCAAAATACGAGGCATTAGCATGGGACCCGGCGTCTTGCTGGCAGTTTCACTGCAAAGCATTTTATTTAAATAACTTCGGTGTTTTGCATCACATAATAAGATCTTCACCTTTTAATAGCTTATAAACTGGTAGTCATTATCATCACTCTAGTCTCATAGTGGTAAGACACACAGTTCACAGTTCGCACGTAGCCGGATACTGATAACTGAGCTGCTACCGTTGAGTAGACTTGGTGTAGGAAGTTGGTAGGTATCAAACACACGTCCCGTCCACACGCTACGTAACCTCACCGTGTCTAACATCCTTGAATGCAATGCGCAAAAACCGATATTTGGTTGGATCGGAGCGAACCATGATGCTTAATTAACTTATATCTAGGCTCGAGTGTTACGCAATGATGTTACGACGTCCCGCCCACAATGGCGTTTTTGTTACACGACGGAGCAACGTTACGATGTTTTGTTCGCGTGTGTGTATACCCGGCTGTGGCATTTAAAATTTAAGGAAAGTATTTAGCTCTCCAGCACACTGTTGACACACACACACACACACACACACACACACACACACACACACACACACACCTTAACGTTCCATCCATCTGTATATAATAAGGGCACCTTGAAGCAGTGATCTATTAAGGGCGAGGTGAGTGGGATGACCACCAGAAGAGTGCCATGGGGCTGAAGAACTGTTTTTCACCAAATTATTTCAAAGATCTTTCGTAGGGAAGAAAGTAGACTGAAAGTAAATGGGAGCAGGGGATGGGTCTGCCCTCGGTGCCAAATACTCCAGGAACTCTTTTTTCATTATTGTCTTGTGTGATTTGTCTGGCATCTAGTGGCCGGATGCAGAAACAGAACGAGGTGCTAGTTTGGCATTGTTTGGCCATTGTTGCCACTCTGTTAACTATGGTTGGTCCCTCCCGACCCCCTATATGACCTTAGAAGGTGGGTTCGAGGTCTGCTGCACTGCAGTGTGTGAGGGTCACGGTGCGGCGATCGTCATGACTTCCTGGGAACTCCTTCGTCTCGTCCTTCTGCACACGCTACTGCTGACACTAATAGTTTCTGTCACCTGTGGCCTTCATGGTGGCAACGATGTTAAAGGTAGTGTACGTGGCTGGTGTACACGTTATTACGTATAGTTATGTAGGTATAGTAGGAATGTTCTTCCGCCTTTGTTAGAATCGTAGTGACTTTCGCCTTCCATGTTCGTTGGTTCTGAGTTCCACAATGTTTTTTATCTCTCTAGCCGCGCATGCTGGCATAATCCAGTCTCATTTAAAAGTTACATGACATAGTTATGGGTTGTTGAAAGCTACGTAGCTTTTGCAACAAAATTTCTTTATAATGCTCTTCCGCCTCGAAAGCAGTAATGTAGCTTGTAGCCTATTGGTATCCTAGCCCTGTCTTGAAACTTCCCAATAGCCAAATATCGTGGAGAGGTTGGCGAAATTATTAATTTCGGTATAGTGTAGAATTTGTGTGTCCACGATGGTATCTATAAATAAAAAAGATGAGGAAATTAGGACAATTTGGAGTTTGAGCCAACTAACTACGTAGTTCCTGGTGCTTTCCAGTGATGTAGGTAATTCTGGAAGAAAACTTTTGATGCGGCTAAATCTTTTAACCTAGTATTGTTTCCTCTTGGCCGGTACCCTTTAAATTAAATAAATAAATAAATAAACAGTGGTGTTGGTGTGGGAAACTGGTTAGGTTAAGGCAATACAGAAATTAGTGTAATTATATATATATAATATATATATATATATATATATATATATATATATATATATATATATATATATATATATTAATAATAATAATTTAATAATAATATAATTATATATATGTATGTATATATATGTATATATATGTATGTATATGTAATATTATAATAATAATATAATAAACTTGTTTATATAGGTTGTGGAAGTATTCGTTTCGGAAGCATGACCATTGGTACGGGAGTGATGGGTAAGAGGGTGGGGCTGGGGTTAGGCTGATGGCTGATAATTGGATAGTGGTAGTTAATCTCTCGATCAATTTTATAACCAGTGTTGATAAAATATCTTGGTTGTCCAGTTACTTTAGCAGGGTTGAAATGCGCAAGAAGAAAAATACTTGTACCGTAATATGCTTTTACACTGGTGTTTGTTTGTATTTCTTGAAATTGGTCGTTTATATGAGAAGTAATTTCGGATTGTTAGGCTGTTTGATGCGTGTTCCGTTGTAACGTAGATGGAATTGTTTGAAGTTTGTTACTCCAGGTTTCTTGTGAAAAAGTTTTCTTGAGATGCCTTGTTCGGGGCAATTGTTTAATCTGCCTTTAAGCTCCCATTTTGTTGTGTACCGATACAATCTGAAATTTGTCATTCCAAATCTTCGGCCAGCCTTGGTCAGTGTATAATAAATCCTAAGCACTAGTAAAGCCTTTGTCTTTTTTTTCTTCTTGACAACGCTAAGTATCCTGTTTCTTTATCATTATGTGGCTGCTGTGTTTTTTTTAATCTTTCTTTTCTGGGTTTAGTTCGAACTTTTCTCCCCATAAATGTCACTTGCACAGTGATTAGAGGGAAGGTCATGTCATGTCAATGCTTTAAACTTTTTCCAGACACTGAGTGAGGATATCGCCGCCGCCACCACTGTTCGTGTGCACTCTTAATTTGTGTGCAGTTTAGTCCTGATTATCATGTAAAGTGCATATCATTTAATTTATTGCAGATGCGGAACACCACTCTTTTAACGAGTCCGAGACTGGTGACTCCTTGGACGTGAACCGGCGGGCTGTGTCGTTAGACCACCACCTCTCCAAGCCTCCCATCACAACTTCAATGCCATTCCAGTATCTAGGTGAGCTTTTAAATCATGCGTGTTTGGTTGTGAAAATTTTATTAAGTTTTGTTTTGCGCTTACTTTTATTCTTTAGTGTTGTAAATTTCCATCCGTTTTCATCTTCTCTTGTTGCCTCCTCTACGACTCCGCACGTCACATTCTCTATTTTCCTTGTTCTATTAATATACGCGACCTGACCGTCTTTTTCAGTCTCCTTCCTCTCCCTTTTTTCCACTTCAGCCTTCCTAATGGTCTTCGAAGCTCATTATCTTTTTCCAGCTCCTCCCGTAATATACTTTGAAAATGTTCCCTTCACTTTGCAGGTTCATGTAGTTCGCCGCACTTGTTTCGCTGTGACAACGGCGAGTGCACTTCTAAGAGTTTTCGGTGTGATGGTTCTAACGATTGTATCGACGGTTCTGACGAAAAAGATTGCCAGGTACTTTTTACATTGTTTATTTATTTTTTATTTACTTAAATGATGCCATACTGGGGTTGATGTGCGCTAAGAAGACAATACTCCTAAAAGCCATTGCGCTGTTTCCATGGACATTCTCTCCCTTGCAGCACAGGCAAGGAACAGGAGGGAAATGCAAAGCTAGTAACTTCCTGTGTACAAACGGAAGGTGCATCTCTATGCAGATGCGGTGCGACGGGGATAACGACTGTGTGGATAATTCTGATGAGGAGAATTGTCATGTAAGTATATAATGGTAACAAATGTGTTATTATCCATTTGACGGAAAGCTCGGTGGGTAATGTGAAAAAACTTAACCTATATCAACTATAAGGGATGGTGAAGTAGTAGATAAGCAGTGTGCCTAGTCGTCAGTAAGTGGCTTTGATGGCTTTGTCTTCATTGAACGCACACCAACATTATTGATCAGCTCACTGTGAAAGTATCCACACCAGTGTTAATTAATATGACAATGCCTGTTACGATGAAAATCTTGTAAAGGTATTAAGAGTTCCAACATATATTCTTCTAATCTAGAGACAGTGAGTAAGACGCACAGGAAGATTAAGATTTATGACGAATTATAATTATTACAAATGACACTCTTGCAGATAAAATGTCCCCGCGATCAGTTCAAGTGCAAGAGCGGGAAGTGCATACGACATAGTGATCTGTGTGACGGAGAAGTAGATTGTGACGACGGCGACGACGAGGAAGATTGTGGTCAGTAAGAAGAAATTTTTGCCATTTTTGTGCATACTTTGGGTTTTCATTTTGACCACAAGAATCGAGCTGCTTTTTTTTTTTACCATAATAGTGATTCAATAACTATCTCGTAACCTTGCTGTAACGTTATCTTCTTATGTTTCGGCCTAGAGCGAGTTTTACACCAGTATTATTCTTTTCTGGGGATCCCTTTCCCCCCCACCCCCCC
This sequence comes from Cancer borealis, assembly GCA_036785275.1. Classification (NCBI taxonomy): domain Eukaryota; kingdom Metazoa; phylum Arthropoda; class Malacostraca; order Decapoda; family Cancridae; genus Cancer; species Cancer borealis. The sequence continues at coordinate 4,497 of JAXIVD010007250.1, forward strand.
GCCCCCAATTGTTTTACTCGTGTTTTTCTCTTCCTAGAAAAGGCTCATTGCGAGATGATGCCAGACTACTACCAGTGTGAATCTGGGAACTGCGTGCCGCCTAGGAAGGTGTGTGACGACACTAAGGATTGTTTGGATGGCACGGACGAAGGATTGGCCTGCGGTAAGACTACAAGCAAGAGACCGATATATTAGTCAAGTGGCAAGCGGTGAACCTTTTTTTTTAACGTTAATGATTTATATAATAGTTATTCATGTCTTTATATTACTTATTGAATTTTCCATTGCAGCTACGACCTGCGATGCGACTAATTGCACACAAGATTGCTACCGCACACCGAAGGGCCCTCACTGTTCATGCAAGCCAGGCTATTACCTGAAGCATGATCACGTGACCTGTTTTGGTGAGTAGGGTGTATGTGAAACGGTTTAGCAATGTTCATCCATGTATTGGGTACACGTGTTCAGAGACGACCTGGGTTAATTTTGCCTTCATACAGGGAGTGAAAGAAATTTTGATTAATAGGCTCGAACTGTAGTATACATAGCAACTAAATGGATACCATACTTCGTACATAACACGAATAGGGATTCAACCTAACCGTCTGATGAATAATAGTTACTTTTTATTTATTTTTATTTTTATTCAATGGCTGAATTTTTCACAGGTATACTTTCTAGGCGATGCTTACATTTTTTGTCTGTCACATAAGTATTTTAAGTCAATTGTTTGTTTAGCACATTCAGCAATGACAATTGTTGAAGCATTTGAACAACATTTAAATCGGAGGTTACGCCACATCTGCATTTGCTCTGATTTTATTATTATTTCTCGACGAATAGTGAATCTCTCAATGTGTAGATGAAATTTACTGCATCGGTGACTTTATTATTATTGTTTATTATTATTGATATTGGTGTTGATTACCATTATTATATTTTGACTAATTTTTTATCCATTACTACATTATCATTCTTACTTATTTCAAGTATAGGGTTTCATCTAGTGTTTTATCAAATATTTATTAAATTTATTAAGATATGTCTGTTATTTATATATACTCAGATGAAGATGAGTGTGGTTGGAGCCAGGAGCTGGTGTGTGACCATTACTGTCGGAACACCATAGGCGGGTTCGAGTGTACATGCCACCACAATTACCTCCTTCAGGCAGACAACGTCACCTGCAAGAGTAGCCGTGAGTCCTCCCTGTGGTTCCCTCCATGCTGTAGGCTACTTGTCTTATTTGTCATGCCTTATCCCCATGCCCTTTAGTCATTTCAGTTTTTAATGTATCTACCAATTGCCTTCGCCGCTTCAGGTTCTGAGAGTGCATTCCTTCTGGTGGCACAGAATAATGGCATCAGGCAGCTATACCTCGATGGCTCCCGTAACGTACAAATAGCTTACTCAAGGAATGGATCTGTAAGTAGGACCTATTGCTACCCTGTAGGTTTGCTAAACTATCACTGAAACGATCTACTGTTTGAAATTAAACTTTTCCTTCAGTTTCAAGCTTGACATCCATGAATATTCAGACGTCCATGTCATTGATCTATTACGAACCACTCTTTCCGGTTTCTAAACTTCTGACTAAGCTGTTTTTGAGTTTACATTCTTTTTATTACCATCTCGTAGGATCTGTTTCAATAGTGGCTTCAAAACTTCGTCCAAACAAGGAAGGGAACATGATTCTAAAATGTCAGAGCTGGTAATTGTTATGCGTTTGTATTTCCACAAGACCATAGGATTGAGTTACGATCCAGTGACAAGGCATGTGTTCTGGAGCTCCGTTGGGAATGTGTTCAAGGCGCAACTCTTACCGAACGCAATTTCCTATCAAGTCTTGCGTGATGGTGAGTGTAATTGCTTTTTTTTAATCTAGCATTTATTTTGGAAAATTTTCTATGCCATTTTGCACATGACATACTTTATTTATTGTTACTTTATACACTAAATATATTTTGTCTGCCTTAGTTCATCCTCCTTTTCTACTTCCTTTCTCCGGTCCTATGTGTTCTTCCTATGTCATCACCACAGGTATTGATACTGCGGAGGGTTTAGCCGTGGACTGGGTGGGCAGGAACCTGTACCTCACAGACTCCAAAATGAATCGCATCTTGGCTTGTTCTCTGGGCGGCTCCTCGTGCATTCAGCTGGTAAGTGGCCTCGAGCATCCGAGAGCCATCCAGCTGGATATGGTCAATAGGTAAGTAACCTAATATATAAGTGAATAGAATTTGTTGAGGGTGGGCTTTGCGCTATTTAGAGGCTAGTGTGCATCATACAGTAGTGTTCGAACATTGATCTCGTATTTTTGTGTTCGTGCATATCGTATTGTTTAAGTCGAATGATATTAAGTGAGTTTTAGGTAACTTTTTGTTTTCTTTTACCAGTTTGGGTTTGGGAACGAATGCACTGGTTGAGCTTACCCTATATGTTACTGTACTAACGAACTTGCTATGAAAAGCATCCATACGTTTTGCGAATCCATTCACTACACAGTCGAGTTGTAAATCGAGCATGCCTAAATGTCACTTTTGTATATACCAACCATTCATTCAATGCTACTTGCAATCATTTCTATAATTTCCATAGTTTGCAGAATCACAACTTTTCATGGCAATTTGTTTAGTAAATTTTCATCACTTCTCATACTGAGTGATGAACTGTTGGATCGGTTATTTAGTTTAGTGTTGTGGTGTAGTAGCCTCGTGTGATGTTTGAAGACTAAAGATACTGCTGATCTGGCTGGCTATGGTGTTTGTGACTATTTTAGTGTTTTCCGGATCACTGGATGGTTGGTAGGGTGTTGACGATGCAATGCATGATGACGTGCTTGTGAAACTTTGTGTGGCTATGTACTGTGCAGTCTTATTAACGGTCGTGTAGTGTGTGACATAATTATAGTGACATGATTATAGTGTGGTGCTTTTAAGTTCACAGTGGGGAAGCGGCGGTTGGCACAAATAAGTTTTCTCGTTTCTGTGTAATATAAACTGGGGGCACACACTGTAGCTGTGACTAGCTGCGAGCGCTCCTCTTCCGCCACGTTGCCCTCTGAGCCTGAGGTGGAAATTAATCAGTTACCTCGGTAGACAGGGCCCCTGTAACATCAAAGTTTCCAGTTTGCCTTCCCCAGGTTTCCCTAGGTACCCATTTATCGACCAACTTTTTGTGGAATGAAGAGTTGGGTGAGATGTGTGTCGACTGCCCTCGTCCGTGATCGAACTCGGGCTAGCGGATTCATAGTCAGACTTGGTAATTAATGCACCACAGAGACTTCTGTGTGGTAAACTATGTTCCTGTAGGTTATTCCTGGGGAAGCTAGTGATCGGCTGCAGTCTATAGTGGCGCTGACCGTTTTTCTTTTTAGGTTATTTATTCTGTGCCACATCGTTCAAAACTACGGTTGGAGTAAAATTACGACACTGATCATTGGGTGACACGAGATTATCCACATGAACATGCCTGACGAAAAACTTTATAGGTAAGAAACAATAATTTTAACGTTTGCCTCAGGATAATGTATTGGTCTGATGTGAAGGACGGCACGATCCGCAAAGCCGGGATGGACGGGTCTGATCATGACGTGGTGGTGATGAACGGATTAGTATGGCCCAACGCAATTGCACTAGACCTGCCTGCTGGCCGACTCTATTGGTTGGACGCTGACACTGACAAAGCATTCAGCATCAAGTTTGACGGCACAGATCAGAAGGTAAAGTGTCCAGAACTTTTTAAAATTAAAGCATTTTAAATGTGTAGCTAATGATAAACATTGCAATGATGTGTAAATAATAAACATTGCAATGTTGTGTAAATAATCTGACTAAAATAGATGACAGTGTGGAATCCATATGGGTAGAAGTCAGGGAGGCAGCAGAAAAAAAACTGTTTTGTGTGTGATGTATAGGCCTCCAAGAGGATTATATTCTTATATGGCAGGAGATAAACACGGCGTGTAGGTATGATCAGTTATGTGTATTCGGAGATTTTAATTTAAGGAACATTGACTGGGACTTAACTTTGGGTGATAATGATGCTATGGATTTGTTAAAGTTAGTTCAGGATAACTTTTAAAACCAGATAATCAGAGAACCTACTAGAGGAGATAATATTCTAGATCTAATACTAACTAACAGATTTCGTTAAAGAAGCAGATGTTGGGAGGCTGTTAGGTAACAGCGATTATTGTGATATTAGGTTTATCTTAAAAGAGATGTTATGGGTGTCAATAAGCATAGGGTACCTGATCTCAGGAAGCCAAATTATAAGGGATTAATAAGACACTTGGAGGGGGTTAGCTGGAGTCCGTTAGTGAGGGAAGGTGAGGTCAGGTCAGATTAATTGGGGGATGAAGCGGGTGAAGGGAGGTCAGATCAGGTTTTTACAGGAGGGGGAGTCAGTGAGGTAAGGTTGAGGAGGCATATACATTTTTCCTTGACTATTTGATAGCCGGTCAGAAACAAAACATTCCTTATAGGGCGATAAGATCACGTAAGAACAATCCAAAATGGATGAACAAATTAAAGCACATTATTGAACTGAAATTTGAAGAAAAAAAAAGGGACCAGTATATTGAATTAGCTAGGAAAGTCATGAATCTAATACGAACAGCAAAGAAATACCCCGAAATTAAGGTAGCTAGCCAGGTAAAAACCCTAAGGGATTTTTTCAAGTGTATAGAACAAAAAGTGGGGAGTTAGTGGATTTGTTGAAAATAGGTCAGGAGGATATGTGTAAGGTTCTATTTGATTGCTTAAGTGTTGTACGTAAATTACTGGTGTCAAATGTTATTGCAAATAATATTAGAGCATTTGGAAAGGTTTAGTTTGATAAATGACAACATGAGTTCACCAGGGATAGGTTATGTTTCACTAACTTAAGTTCTTATAACCAATAAGGCAATAACCAATTACCAAAAATCATATAAAATGTGTCTTGGGGAAAAAATAACCGTCAGGGGTTCGATCCGAGTCCACAGACATCTCATGGCTATTTACTCCTTTAAATATATTTTAAGTGTTTAAAGATAAAAGTCATTACGCACATTCACAGTGATTCCGTGAAACTTGAATTTGGTAGAAAAGTGGATAGGTATCAGGTAGCGGAATTTTATTGGGCATTAATAATTTAGGTATTGAAGTTCTGATACAATCCATAATCTCCACGCCAGGCCCTTCACCTTGCTGTGGTGTTCCACCCATTCTCGATGGCAGTGTGGGAGGACCGCCTGTACTGGACCGACTGGACAAGAAGGGTAGTAGACTCGTGTCTTAAGAGGAATGGCAAGCATGGACGCCCATTACTGAAGGGTACCCGCAGTAGGCAGTACTTCGGGCTCAGCTTGTACCATCCTGCCATGATGGAGGACGTAAGGGCATGAGTTTGTGAGACTTATATTAATAATATTTAAAATTTTAAGTACTAATACACATGACCGTTCAATGTTCAGGGTAATATTACCTGTACAAAAATGACTGGTAGTAAAGCATTCAGGATAACTAAGCACGTGTCGGTTACTGGATTACAAAAATAGTAAAAGCACATGAGGCTATACATTGTATCTGCTGTGGGCTCCCCCATGGCTCCATATTTTACCACTAAACCCGTACAGATTATCGACCCGTGCATCAATGCAGCATGCAGTCATCTGTGTCTCTTGTCTCCTCTCACTCCGGGCTACAAATGTGCCTGTCCAACCGGTGTCATGCAACTCGAACCTGACAATCGTACATGTGTTGGTATGTATACTGGCTCAATTACTAATCGTACATTTATTAAGGATTACATTTATTAACCACCACAACCATACTCACCCATGATATTCTTTTAAAATCTTGGTGTGCACATATATGCTTGTAATTTAGTACTGTACCCATGTGTATATTTTTTTATATAGTCTAAAAGTGCGAGCTCAACAAACCGTTTGAATATTTATAAGCTTGTCCACATTTATGGGTATTTGTTATAAAAATGGCATAAGCTATAAGTTCATTCATGCCAATACAAACTGATGGATGTCTTTCGTTTGCTGCAACTCAGATCTACCCAATCGGGTTCACCTGCTCGTCAATAGTAACAAGGAAATGTATCTAGTCTCTCCACACAAGTTTGGCCGCTCTGACCACCGTATCTTGGATGCACACAAAGACTTGCAAGCCATAGGCGATGTGCTGTACGCTCCAGTGCAAGGTTTGGCAAGGTGTTTTATGTCTGCTTCCCATATATTGTACCAAAGTCCTAATCCTACCTATCTATTGTTCGTATTAACATCAAATTATCTTTCCTCATCTTACCATAACCTTGTTTGTATTTACTAAATCATTAACTTTTTTTGACATCGATTTGTATTTATTTCGTTGTGTGGCTTTCATAGTCTCTTTTGAAATTATTATGGAGATGGAGTTTGAGTGAGTGAGAATTGGAATAAAGTAATGGAATACACAAGGGTAGATTGGTGGTAGAAGAATAAATGGTGCATTGAATAGCGAACTGCTCGAGGAGGTGGAATGTTTTAAATATTTAGAGCCCAAGATAACTGTAGATGAAAGCTTAGAGGCAGAGATAAAGTCTGGAATCAATGATGGAATCAATGATGTAGGAAAGGTTTTGGGAGGAAGGGTGTTTAGTTGTAGAACACTGGGAATGAATGTAAAGAGAAAATTGTATGAAGGAGTAGCTGTACAAACTGCACTATATGGAGCTGAAAAGTGGAGTATGGCAGTACCCGATAAAAGATTAATAAGTGTAGTGGAGATTGTCTGGTCAGGAGGTGTGGAGTAATGCACATGTATCTAGTGAGGAATGAAGATGTATGAAGGAGATCTGATGTTACAGTAGAGTTGGCTGGTCGAGCAGATCAGTGCGTGTCCAGGTGGATTGAATATGTAGATAGAATTGAAGAGAATTGGTTGGTGAAGAGAATAGTAGGACCTGAAGTGAGAGGTGAAGTTGAAAAGGAAAGCTACAACTTATATGGATGTGGAAGGTGTGAAAAGGGCGTAGAATGAAAGTTTAATTTCTGTGGAGCAAGGAAGGATGATTGTGTATGATGGAAGTGAATGGAAAGCAGAGGTGAATGCACGATATATTTTGCAGCTTTTATGACTTGTGGAGGAGATTCCCTTTGATCAGATCAGGTGCTGGAAGGGAGAGGGCAAGAGTTGAATATGAAGTGGCAGGGTTATTGGTATATTGATGGATATTCCATTGGCTGTTTTTTCCCTTGATAGCTCTACTGTCTGTTGACTTTAAGCATTTGGGTTATATCTCCAAGAGATTATGCTGTGGAGGGATCACTACTGTTTTCTGCAATTACCCTAGATATTGGACTTTAAATTCTGAAGGAACTGACTTGTATAGACTTGGAAAATTCATATGTTAAAGAATACGAAAATATCTTCTAATTTAAAGCCAGAAAAATCCTTTACATTTAATGTTCAGTATTCTTTTCTCCACATTTGGGGGTCGTTTTGTAAAATTAATATCAATTGCTCTCTGCAGACATGGTGTTTGTGAGTGATAAAACATATGGCGAAGTATATGCCATCAATATGAAGACTGGTGCAGTCACAACCGTAATGAAAAACGACGTGGTGCACAGGATGGCCCTCGGTAAGCAGTGCAATGTTATACCATGTCTCAATACTCTGCAAGTCTCCATTTGGTCCTTTCCATATGTCTATCTGTCTTTCTGATTGGCTGTCTCTCATGTCTGTCTGTCTGTCTATTATAGACTTGGTCTATAACTATAATGGTGTTGGGTGACACTGCTTGGGCGCCCAACACTAATTTGGCCATCGGGTCTAAAATCCCTTAGTGTCAAAACTCTCCAGAACTTCGCAAACCTTCAACATGACCCTTACCCTAAGTTGGGGAGAAGGAAAGAGGTTAATAAGAAAGGGGTGGAGTTTTATTTCTTAAGAATTACCTGCAATTTTGCACAACTATGGGGAACAGTATGAGACTGTGAAGGAGAGAATGTATATAGTTGAATTCTGAACATTTGAAATTTTTTTTCTTATTAGATTGGTTGCGAAACAACCTCTACTTGCTGTCCAGTAAGCGTCAAGTAATAGTGACTAAGCTAGAAGTGGATGAAGTTTCCTTCAGCAATACCATCATAGAGGACCTGCCAGTCCCCCTTGACATTGCTGTGGCTCCAGTACTTGGGTAATTAATTATCAAACTTTGTTAATCTCATTTTCACACAATTTACCTAGGTATATTTATCTTGGTATTGCACGCATATTTCATCCCATTAAAATTTCTGCCTTACTTGTACAATCTCCACCTTGGTGTTAGTAAATAGGTTTCTAAATACTTCTGCAAACACTCGGTTCTTCCAACACTTCGTCTCTCACTACACTTAAGAAGGGTATGTCTTGAATTACATAGGTATTGGAGTAGTGCAATGAATCTTATGTTTTCATTTGGCTTAGGTATTTGTTTGTGAGTGGTGGAAACCGAAACAGTTCAGCTTACATCAAGCGGTGTGGTCTGGATGGCAGCTATTGTAAGATGCTGGTCCGTGAACGTATTGAGAGGCCGATTTCGCTTGTCATGGATTACACAAACGGTGAGTAAATTTGAGAGAAAATATATAAACTGTTAATAGAGGGAACCGGTGACTTGGTTTGTGTGATCAAATACACCCGAGCCTTGTTGTATGCGTCGTCAGACGATGCGTATTCAGTTTCTACCATCTTGTGCATTCGAAAATTAGTTATATGAATGTTGCATGACTAGTATTGTGTGAGATGAGTACTTCCCTGCTAAAACCATTCATGTGTGCAGACCCCAGTCTTTCATTAATGGTGGCAGCATTTGGACCCATTCATGTGTGCAGACCCCAGTCTTTCATTAATGATGGCAGCATTTGGACGTGTGATCTGCTACAACCACCTCATCTTTGGTTCTGGATTGCCTGGGGAGTCAAATGCGTGAACCAATATTTTAGTGAATCCTGAATAAATGCCTAAGGTTCTACCTCTAAAAGATTCCATTTGTCTTTTCATCAGCACGTCGTTCTTTCAGATCTCCTTGGCTTTCATGTATTTCGGATGATTCGTGTGTTTTTGTAACAGAAACGCAGCAACATTAACATGATAGTTACAATAAGGGCGAGTGTAACCTAAGCAGGAATGTATGAGGTGGTTTGAAAGTATAGAGTTTATGTATTTGGGAACAGTATTTAATGTACTATAAGGGTTATGAAAGGGAGGAATATATATTTGGAAGAAATGTTGACATTGTGAACCTTAGGTGGAATAGAGCAGAACGGCTCGGAATATGCTGTGAAAAGAATTCTCTGAGGAGCATGTGCAGTGACGAGATAGGAGAGTGAGCGAAATGAAAGTACGTTTGAGATATGTGGCTTGGGAACTTCTGTAAATAGTAGTGTAGAATAATGGAATGTGGTTTCTGAATATAAGGTCCTAGTAGGCGAATAAGTCAAGGAGTACATTAATGAAAGCGGAACTATTAGGGTTGGGTGTGAGGGTTTGAACAGCAGAGAGGCAGTGTTAATATAGGGACAGACTGGAGTTCTTCAGTCGTTGCCAACCCCTTGAGGGATACTCCTGGATGAAGCGAGGCATCAGAGAATTTATTAAAGAATAGAATGCTCTTGTAACACGTGGGCCTCTCCTCTCCACAGACCATCTTTACTGGTGTGATTATACACTGAAGACAGTGGAGAAGATAAAACCTGATGGCACACATCGGGTTACTGTATTTGATTCACGTAATAATTTGAGGGATATGCCTTCGAAGCATGTGACGTCTCTGGTGGTAACTTCTGACATGTTGTACTTCACAATGGAAAGGGAATTTAATCTATATGCAATCTCTACTAAAACTTCGCAGGAGGATTTGCATATTGTAAAGTTAGGTGAGTGTTCAGATTATATTCTATGAAATTTCAAGTGGAGATCAGTTGGGTTAGTGGTGCATGCTGTATTATACTGAACATTAAACTGCTTTTACCATGACTTTTAGACTGGTTTTATTTGTAGGCATAGCAAATTAACACGGCAACCATCTGAGGTTGTACAGAGAAAAATTTAACTAATGTTTGCACTGTTTTCCTAGATCTTGATCATCACGAGGGTGAGCTGCTGAAACTTAATAGAGTGAATTGGATTCTTCCGAACCATGAACATTGGCCTTGCATCAACAATGGCGGCTGTTCTGAAATTTGTGTTGGGAATGCCCATCAAGATGAGGTACTGTGTATTTACCTAGTAGTAGTTAGCTAATTGTAGTATATGGTGCTTGAGCTACACATGTTCACTAGTTGCATTGTTCAGGGGGATTATTTAATCTCCTTTATAGGTCATACTTTATGCTTATTAGATTATGGTATCAGACCGTCGGCTCCTCACAAGCACACTGGGATGGCCTTCAAGATATAGGTAGATAGGCATCTCGTGTGAGCTGACTCTTTCAGCTATTGGCTGCGAGCTGGGCTCAGAAGTGTAAATTCTCCTTGCTAATAGAATCCTATATATATATATAGGTTTTTTTGTGGGACCACTGGAGAAAGCAATTTACTTACATTAATACTTAATACTTGTCATTTAGTAAAATTCTGGAACTCCTAATAGGTATGATAGTGTAAATCGGAAATTTTTGGTAATATAAATATATTACAGTAATTATTCAATCCAGGCTTGAAAGTATTACCCAGGTGTTCTTATTTTTGTGGCCATTTATGTTAATGTTCCAACTTAATTTGTAGGTGTGTATGTGTGGCTCTTCATCCCAGCTGCAGACAGATGGAAAGACTTGCAAGAATGCGGGGTGTGCAGAACATCTGTTCCAGTGTGTTTCAGACTCCTCATGCATCCCTAGAGCTTGGAGGTATACAGCTTTTAAATATAACTAACAACTTTTACCAATTTACTCCTCTTAATGTCTGGTTCCTTTGTTAGTTTTCAGTAGATTTGCATTAAAGTCCTTGGGGTTTGTAGGTCTGTATAGTCAGTGTGTACTTGGCTATTAACTGGAAAATAATAGGGTTTTGTGCTGTCCTGTCTTTTATATTTTCTTTAAAGATATGTATGCTCTCTGCTCTAATTACCACTGTCGTTCAAACTATTTCAGTTATTGGCTGATTAGAAAATCGGATTTTTTGCGTCTTTACTTTCAATAATGCCCGTCTCTACGTATCATTCCATACAATAAGTATTTTTATTCAATGCATCTAAGCTCTCCTCAATGTATATATTGCTTTCATATTGCTTCTTCGTGTTGTGTTCTAACGTTGGTAAAAATATAATTTTCAATTTCTCCATACATTTAGTCTGACTTTTCTACAGCACACCCTCTTGAATACTGTTCTGTATTCCATGTTGAAGTCTCTGATACATACGCAAGTGTTGGCAGGAAAATACTGTTCCTTTACCTCTTTGAGCTCCGTGGACTCTTTCCTCCTTTCATAACCCTTGCAAGTTATCCTATAACATAACACATTTTTACAGCTCATCTAATTTCTCCATATTTCTTATTTTATCATGTTTGCAATGCATTATTCCCAAATACTTACTCTTTCACCTCCTCTATTCGGTCTCCTAAAAACTTCCTCGCTCATTCCTAATGCTGGTACACTCGCCTCTACTAATCTTTAAAAAAAATCTTCTCAGCATTCACTTTTAGCTTTCTTCTTGTATATATTATGAAATTAATCTATAATCTATTTCTATAAAGTTCCTCTTCACTCTGTAAACCATTGTCTTCTGCAAATAGGAGTCCACTGATTCACATTGTGTGTAAAAGGCAAATAGGAGTCCACTGATTCACATTGTGTGTAAAAGGCCTTTTCTCAATGGTGACTAATTCTTCCAGATGTGATGGTCTCGCTGAATGCTCTGATGGGAGTGATGAGGCAGATTGTATGCAGAAGTGTCCTCCAAACCACTATCAGTGTAAAAAGACAGGTGACTGTGTACATCTGAGAAAAATGTGTAATGGCCACCCAGACTGTGATGATGGATCAGACGAGGGTGACCAGTGTCCCAAGGTTACTATCGGCCCCTGCCATGGCCATGTTTGCGATGGAACAAAGTGTGTATCCAATTTACTAAAGTGTGATCATTATGATGACTGTGATGATGGATCCGATGAAGAAAACTGTGCCTTCCCTTGCTCACCGGATATGTTCCGGTGCAGCTCTGGCAAATGCCTCCACCAATCCTGGGTATGTGATAGTGAAAAGGACTGCTCTGATGGTGCAGACGAAGAGAACTGCACCATCACCTGTCCTACTAAACATCTCTCCTGTGACGATGGCAAATGCATCTCTGACAGTGAAATTTGTGATGGAAAACCAGATTGTGACGATGGAACTGATGAATCGCAAGAGATGTGCAACACCCTTACTTGCCCACCAGGCACGTTTGCTTGTATGCTGGACAATCCTGAAGCAGACCTGTGGTGCATTGACAACGAGCAACTCTGTGATGGTGAACTAGATTGCCCGCAGGGAGATGATGAAAGTATCCGTTCCTGCGCAATCTGCCGAGTGAAAGAGTTCCAGTGTCCCCGGACTGACAAATGCATCTCGTTAAGGTGGGTTTGGATAGGGTGATAAACATGGATGGAAAACTAGAACATGGTGGCGGGGGCAGAGGAGAGTTAGGGTGTTTACAGTCTAAATTCATGGAGTTCTGAGGGCAAGATGTCAATTATACAGAGTGGGCCAAAAGTTAGTCCGATCTACTTCATGTTGGATCTACTTGTGTAGAATTTGGAAGAAATGGTATTTATATCTATAGTCTGCTGCTTCGTACTCTCCGGAAACTTCCCTTAAGGGGATAGCTACGGCACAAGGACCTCCACTTCTTCTTATCCATATACTATCAGCAACTTTATCATACATATAATCCTTTACCCAATCCTTCCCTCCTACAACTGGCCTTCCTCTCCTCCCAGGGCCTCTATTTCACTAGCATACACCTTTATAATCCCTTCACCTGAAAGTATTTCTTTTCGCCCATTCCATTACACCATTTCACTCCTTTCAGAGGAATGGCAGATGCAGTTTAATGTTAACAAGTGAAGCATTATGAGCGTAGATAAAGGTAATAGGCCTGTAGACTACACATTAAATGAGACTGCTTTAGAAAGGTTATGTAGTGTGAGGGACTTAGGAGTTCAAGTAAGCAGTGACTTGCGCCCCAGGGAACAGTGTATTATAGCTAGAAATAGGACCAACAAGATACTGGGATTTATTGGTAGGTGTGTGACAAATAGGATTTCTGAGGTCACTCTGAGGATGTATTTAGCGATAGTTAGACCTCTTCTAGATTATGCAGCTCCGTTTTGGTTCCCTTATTATAGGAAGGATATAGGTTCCTTGGAGACAGTCGAGAGAATAATTACCAATATGATTCAGGAGCTGAGAAATTTACCCTACAAACGCCTTAATCTCCACTCCCTAGAGAGGAGGAGGGTAAGAGGGGATATGATTGAGGTTTTCAAATGGGTAAAAGGAATTAAGGGAAACCTAATTGATCAGGTTATAGAAATTAGTCTGGATAGGACACTTGGAAATGGGTACAAGCTAGAAAAACTTAAATTCAGGACAGACCTAGGTAGAACGATTGGTGAACGATTGGAATAGGCTGGGGAGACCCGTAGTAAATGCTGAGTTAATAGGTCGCTTTAAAAGACTGTTGTATGAAAGTATGGATAGGGGATGACAGGTGGGATGGATGAATATTGGATTATTCCAAGGGTGGGAGACAAGGAACTGCCTCGTGTAGGTCACCAACTGGCCTCCTGCAGTCTCCTCATTTCTTATGTTCTTATGTTCCCAAATACTTGAAGTCTTTCACTTTCCCCATTGTTTCTCCTAAAAGTACCTCCCACCTGCTTATTGCTGGCACACTTACCCTATAAGGTGTAGATAAGTCCACCCTATAAGGTGTAGACCAGTCCACCATCTCTGCTTCCCTCTTTTCAAAAGTCATAATTTTACTTTTTTAAGCGTTTAATTTTAGTCTCCTTCTCATACATAAACTATAAATTTCTTCCATTAAATGTATTTTCTCTTCTATAAGTAAGATGCACTAAACCGTGGTTTGTGTGGATTTGTCATAAAATGACTTCAAAGTAAAACCTTTGTATTCAGATTCACTTGTGATGGGAAAGCAGATTGTCCTGATGGAGCAGATGAGAGTAAAAGTTTTGCCAACTGTACCATAGTCACCACTAATACCTTTGCTCCCACCATAACAGGTAAGCCTTGGGTTATGGAACCGTATTTATATTATAGATTGTCATTGGAAATTCTTGCCATTTGTCTAAAAACTGCCTAGTTGAGCTTTAGCTACTTGGCACAGCAGTAGTGTAGATGTAAATCTGGTTTCGCAAAACTGTCTATAGTGCATTCATATAACCCTAACAAAATTTGTATGACCAATGCTGTAAAGCCTATTCGGAAGAAATTTGTTACTGGTTATGCCTGAACCATGCAGAAAGCGGAACATGTGGGGACGACTTCACATGCGAGGATGGAACATGCTTGCCTTACAATAGGGTGTGTGATGGATATGGGGATTGTCCTGATATGTCTGATGAACGACGTGGTTGTGGTGAGTAGTATCTGATCCACAGCTATCCAACAGGATTCAGAAAAGAATTGTCAAATAGGTTGATGCCAGGGGTATTGTTGCTATAGTAACTTGCATTGCATTAATAGTTACAGCTGTAAACTTCTCAGAAGACCGGAATTTAAACGGCTTTATATTGAGTGGAAGACTGAAATTAAGGAAGTGCAATTAATTTCATTATGTACTTGAAATATAAATGATTCACTAATTTCTCTTGTGTGGCTCAACAGAGAGAGTTTGCCCTGCAAAAATGTGTGAGCACAAATGTCAGGCTACACCTACTCAGGCTATTTGCTATTGCAACTCTGGCTTTCGCCTCGCGCCAGATGGTCGCTCCTGTCTGGTATGTGGCACCCAAAGGCAGAGAGACCTTGGAGTGCAAAGAGGGATCTTGGAACATTGTCCATGTGGGGTTGGGTAGTACAGTAGAAATGGGTTAAGGTTATATTGGGTAGCATGTACAGTATTTACTAGATAATTACTTGTATGTATTGCCGCCTTGGTTCACATTTCGGTGACTGATCTGATTTGCTTTGTTGAGCGGGATGCCCTTCTTTAAGGACCCAGGGACTAAGTGAGGGGAATGTATGTGTATGTATGTATTCATGTTTATGCATACTTTATCTCTGCTACCCTGCTTTAGGGGAATGTCAGCCTGGTATATAGATGGGTAGATATATAGATAATGTATTGCAGGAACCACAAGTGGAGAAATATCAATGTGTGTATGGTGAGAACCTAGTAGAGTATAGGAATTCATATTAGAAGTCACAGATGTGGTAAATCTGCTTCACAGGTAATGTGATAAGTGCAGGGGTAAAGCACAAGCAATTGTCACTGATATTAAGAGTGGGTGGCAATAGCTCATGCCTGGCAATTTGTCTTAATGCACGTAACTAAAAGTAAGAAGGCCTTGCCTACTAAATTTCTAAGTGTAATCCCCTATTGTAGTGTAGCAGATATTAAAGTTTTTTAAAAGGTGGAAGCATGCTGGAAAGGAAATGCGTGGTGAGGTGGATATGCTGTGGTGCAATTGGGAGATCACTCAAGTGTGTCCGAGAAGATTTAGGATGAAGTATATTGCATTGGCTTCTGTGTATGATGATAAAAGGAAAATTAAATGGATCTAGATCAGAGATGTGTGATGGGCCTCACACGTGTATGTATGTATATATATATTATATATATATATATATATATATTATATATATATATATATATTATATATATATATATATTATATATATTATATATATTATATATATTATATATATTATATATTATATATATTATATATTATATATATTATATATAATATATATATTATATATTATATATAATATATATAATATATATAATATATATTATATATATTATATATATTATATATATTATATATATATATATATATATATATATATATATATATATGTTATATATATATGTTATATATATGTTATATATATATATTATATATATATATATATATATATATATATATATATATATATATATATATATATATATATATATATATATATATATATATATATATATATATATATATATATATATATATATATATATATATATATATATATATATATATATATATATATATATATATATATATA
>JAXIVD010007251.1:0-10000 GCA_036785275.1 Cancer borealis
AGAGAGAGAGAGAGAGAGGAGAGAGAGGAGAGAGAGAGGAGAGAGGAGAGAGGAGAGAGAGAGAGAGAGAGAGAGAGAGAGAGAGAGAGAGAGAGAGAGAGAGAGAGAGAGAGAGAGAGAGAGAGAGAAGAGTGGTGGGGTGGGAAGGGGTGGGTAAGGCGATGAAAACAAAGACAGGGAAGTATGGGTGCAATACATCAGAACCCAGGAGTATGTATAGATATGGAACGGTCACGGGTGATTCACACAAAGTCCATTACTCTTTAGAGGCAGGAGGATATGAAGGCGGAAGATGAAGAAGACAAGGAAAATGAAAAAGCAGAGCCAATGAAGACAAAAACAGTGTAAAGAAGGCGCAGGTACCGTAAAGGAGAACACACGTGTAAGTTTGACGTGGTACTCGTACTACGTCTAGTCACCAGTGAGGACTTCATTACCCTGGGCGGGGCGGGACACCAGGCAGCTCACGCGTGCACCACAACGCACGCCCACTGGCAGATGGCCCCAGCCCAGCTCGAGAAAGTCAGCCGAAAAGTATTTCATATGAGTGACTCACAAATAAGAAACGGACCCTAAATGAGCGGAAGAAACACTGCGGGGGAAAAGGCATTAAACGCTGATAAAACATGAAGGGGAAAAGGGCATCAAATGATGATAAAATGACATTGATTATGCTGTTAAAAGGCTCATTACAGTGTGCTACAAGCAGAGGAGACCCCCGAGACCCCATAAGTATCAAGCTTCATCGTGGATAGCAAGGCTGGCACTTATCGTGGAATGCAGCCCCGCAGTGGCCGGGCCGTTGCAGCGTCCCCATGTGGCCTTCCATGCACGCTGAAGTGGCCCGCGGCGGGGAGCAAGTGTTCCTGCGCTGCGGTACCACGAGGGCGACCATTGCTTGAGGCAGCGGCAGACAGGTGTTGTGAAAGGCTGTGTCCGCCTCGCTGCTGCTGCTGCTGCTTGGCTATGGAATGAGAGGCCATTAAGAGCAGGGCTGGGTTCCATGTAACTATTAATTTCATTCCCATTCACGGTCATGGTATGAACTGCAAGGCCCAAAGCAGTGTAACCATTAATAAAAACACTTATCTAAGTAAGGATGTAAGGCTTTGACCTTTAAAGGCCTACTAAATAAGTGGAATGAATAATAGTGTTTGCAACTCGCTGCCAACTCAATATGTAGCCATTATACGAAGCACTATAAAATTGTGAGCGCTGAGAATGCAACCATCAGGGGAACCGGCGTGTGATCATTCTTGTGCACCAGCTGCTCGCCACCAGCTGCGTGATGCTATGGCGAGCACGATCCCTAGCGGCTTGGACCCTCGGGTTGCAGGGTCAGGTTAAGTAACTTTGGGCAGGTCAGGAGACACTAAGCCAAGCCATGTCAAACTGAGGTCAACGGGTAGACTCAGTTGCCCTCGATACCATTTGCTTCGCTTGAGTAAACGACCTTTTTATGACCTCCTATCCCAGATATTTACTGATAAATGCTCTGCTGCCATCCAAATTATATTGCTTCTCGGGTCGGTGAGATTAGCCAATATTTCAAGTTTTTGGCGAGGCTGCTCACGGGAGTTCGGTCGAGGGTTACTGCCAAGATGTCTTCCTCCGGCGGTGGGATTCGACGGTGAAGAAATATTACATTCACGGGTTATATAACGCGAAATATTACCCGTCAAGCCTCAGGAGATAAAGTCTTTATAGGGGACTTCTGCGATCTCATGAAGTTATAACAAATGGCACGAAAGGATGGATAGAAGATGACATCCAGGGCACCGGAGAGGGACAAGGACATGCAGTAGAGGGAAGCATAGCATAACATCCACAACCACAACAAATGAAGAAGCATTACAACCTCATTCCTTTCTTGGAGGGAGCAGCACTTTTCACATGCTTGCCATTGTTCACAAAGATCCAAAGAAGTCTGCCGTTTTCAGCCGATTACAAGAATTATTAGCCCTACGACGTTACCTGCCCGGTATGTAGAGACAAAATAATAGGCAGCCAGATGTGTGCTTCGCCTAATCAGTTAATCGACTACATAGAAACACGGTGCTGACCACAGCATTGCATCATAGATTACCCTACACAACAGACAATATTTTATTCTACTTGCCACTGCATGCCTCTTTTCACACACTGTAGAGCCCTTACTGCAATAGATTTACAGTACATTCTTATACCTTATGTGTCCTTCCCGTAAGTGGCAATCACATATCTTCGCCCACTTAGTGCCAGGGTATAACGGTGAGTATTTCTTTCTGCCTGTGAACCCAACGAGCCAGATTAGCTAGAGTTCATATCTTGTCGAGGGCAGGCAGCAGGCACATGGCCAACACAGCTGTTCATCCACCCCTCCAGGCTTGGCAGATGAAGAACAAAGGGAATAAAAATAAGTAAGAACTGGAAGTGGTGACTAAATTGGCTTGGAACGTGGTGTGGTTCTGCTTCACGGAATTGTGGGAGAATTATTCATTGTAAGGCCCAGAATACAAAAATGATATCGAGGCCATGAGTCACACAAAGCATATGTCTGTCTTTGCCTGTTTCTTATGTAATGATCCATATAAGAAGACCACAGAAGAGACTACCCTTCACACGGGGACTTTACATATATACAAATATACATACATACATACATACATACATACATACATACATAAATGCATGTATATGGACGAACATAAAATATGTAAATAGATAACAAGATAGTTAAATTACCAAATTGGACTGATAGCAAACACGTAGATAAACAAACGAATAGAGGATTACAAGCTAAGCCTAACAATACAAACAAGCGAAGGGTGCACTGGAACGTGACGATGACGACATTACTGATGCAGCACCAATTGTGAAGTCGCTGAAAACAAATGAAAGCAATGCAAATATATAAGTACCTACATAGTTCAACTTATATATTACACATAAGAGATTAATCCATCGCAACTAATCCTCACATACTATACATCATTTTATTTTTCACTGACACCGAACTTTTTACTGTTAGAGCCAGGTACCGTGGCTATGTGGAAGCGGTGTGTCCCCCAAGACGACGTATACGTACTACAACTGTACCGCGAAAAATGTACCGGAAGGCACAATACACACTATTACTAAGACTCTTCTCCTAAACAAACAGCAACTCACATACAAGGAAGGAAATCTTACGTCACCACATCCATCACCGCATCGATCAATCAACTAAGACACATACCATCCTCGCCTATCAGTGCTGTATGTTTCACTAAACGTAACAGCACACTCATGAGTAACTGCCTCTCCCTCCCGTGTCATACCAGTGCGTTACTTATCTTCCAGAGAAATCTTGCCCAAACGGTTCAAGGACGTAGGAGGTCAATGGTTCGTAATAGTGTAACCTTTATTCTTCCACATTTGGAGTCACCCCCGCAGTGCACCAAACAGGAACGTGGTGGTGTGTGTAGTGCACTTTATCACACTCAATGTTACTTAATATGTCTTCCTTTCATCACTGCAAGTTACATTCGAACACTGACATACATATATTCCCTTTTTCTTTGGGGGTGGGAGGGGGGGTGAGAGGAACGACTAGGATGGGAGTATAATGTGTATACTTCGTCTATAGAAAGTAATGGGCATCAATAACTTATACAACAGAAGTAACAAAAGAGAAGAGAAGAAGATGCATAACGTAACCTCAAAGGAGCAGGGTGGGTGTGCTAGTGGCAGCTGGTGCGTGGGATGTGTACCATAGAGGATGCAGATATGAATTATGGCTGGAGAAAACTATATATAAAACCATGATCATAAAAGCTAAGTGGCTGGGCTGCTGGAGTAATGCCGACAAATTGTTTAGAGAAAGTACGAACACTATAAGGATTTACAGTTGAATTACGCTGTAAGATTTTCTATGTTGTACAAAGAAGGAATGCTTTTGATTATTATACAAAAAAGAGTTCTACACTTGGCGTCCACTAGAATGATTTGAAAGGTGAGTTCAGTGCCGTTGGAAGTCCTTTTCAAACCCTTACAACGTAGAGAAGGAGGAACACCATGAAAACAACGTCTTTTCATCTGCTTCCACAGTGGACAAAGGAATAAAGCCTTTGGGCTTACCTCAAGAACCAAGAGTGAGTGCATGAGGAAGTGCAGTGTGCTTGTAGATCACTTAAGAGTTGGTCGAGGCATGCAACACTCAACACATAGGCTGAGGGACGGAATTACGTAAATGCAAAAGGAGGCTGACATTCTCCTGGAACGACTGGCTGTGGTCTGGACTTTACCGCGACCCTCCACGATAAGGAACACCAAAGGAAAAGTTCCCTTCAGACTCTGACAGCAGGATAATGGAAAGCGACGCCCACCCACGAACCTCACAACTCAAGGCGATTTAGATGAGCACGTGGGCTTTTTAAGGTGGCCGGCAGCACATCAAGGTTAAAAGAGGGGCGTAAGGGGAGCCTGTGTGATATCGGATCGTTTGATACCATTCAGTGCAAGGCAATTAAAGTTTTTGAGAAGTATGATTATCAGCTATAAGACAGTTTTCCAAATAGGATTGAGTCGCTTTGTATTGGTATTACAAAAGCGTATTTCCTAAAAAAAAAAAAAAAAAAAAAAAAAAAAAAATATATATATATATATATATATATATATATATATATATATATATATATATATATATATATATATCAAAATAAAAATAACACCATAAAAAACTGTGATTCACCTCACCTATTCCTTCATCCTTCACGTATATTATTTTCATAATAAATTTTCCTAACTAGCGTTTTCACTGTGATCCCGTTTCTCTCTAAGACTACCTCGTGATATGCCCTTCCTTCTGCTTCAGCTCCTTATCCCCTCCCCCTCGGTGTGTCTCGGTGTGTGTATCGTTTCGGGCCACTGAACACGGCCTGGGAGGGAGACACACAGTGACACTCCCTTGGGACTACCGGTGTCGCGGCAGATGAAGGTGGCCAATTTAGTAGAAGAACCAACCTGCCTCGCCTGCCTCACCCGACCCAGCCCCCAGCTCCCAGCCCCCAGGCCGACCCAGCCCTACCCAACCGTCCCCCTGTCTCGTTCTGGGCCCCGGCTGTGTAAAGTGACCCGCATCCTCAGGAGTGTAGTGAAGGGTGCTTCCTGCTGCTGTTGCTGCTACTGTACTTGGTTCGTGTTTGAGGGTCCTCGTATCAGCTGCTACTCGTGCAATTTTCACACTTCAATTTGATATCATTATTTTCCTTTGTTTGAATATTGAGAGGTGTCATGTGCAGATCCCCTTTAAATAGACTCCTACAAGAATTCGTGATACACGTATGTACTTACTTTACCGACTACTACTTCTATTGTCATTACTACTACTAATTCTACTGCTACTATTACTACTACTACTACTACTACTACTACTACTACTACTACTACTACTACTACTACTACTACTACTACTACTACTACTACTACTACTACTACTATTATTTTTATTACTATTACTATTATTACTGCTACTGCTGCTACCACTGATAATGATAATAACGATAATAATAATAATAATAATAATAATAATAATAATAATAATAATAATAATAATAATAATAATAATGATAATAATAACAATAATAATAGTAATAATAATAATGATAACAATAATAATAATAATAGTAATAATAATAGTAATAACAATAATAATAATGATAATAATAATAAACACATTTTCTTTAAGTACTAACAAGCTTTCTACATCATCCCAACCCACAGTCTCTTAACACCCATCCGTACACTAACATAACGACAACCACCACCACCGCTACAAACACGTTTACTATCGATAAACTTACACAGCTGATCCCTTCAATCATCATCGTCATCATCATCATCACCATCACCATCACCATCATCATCATCATCATCATCACCATCATCAGTGTCCGTAAGTATATACTGGAGGGGCACTTACACTTACATTACCGACGCTACCACCCCACCACTCCCTCCCACACTCCCACCACCGCGCCTTAGTTAGCTACACCAACCCCAAAAGTCACTCATTAACCTTTCTAGCGACATCCCCGGAGCTAATGCTGATGACGTCACCGATCTATGTCACTAAGTTCCCTCCAGATGGCGTTCGAGCTATACGGTTTCATTATCCCTATTATTTAGCCAGTCCATCACACTAACGAGCCGTCTTACTCCCACCAGCCGTAATCGTCAACGGCTCGTTCATCATCATCCCTGTAATTAGTCGGCCCCTCACTCCCCTTCCTTCTACCCGGCCACTTCCCGCCTCCAGCCCAGATCGAGAGGCACAGTGAGGCGGACCCAAGGAAAGAAGGAAATTAAGGCATATGCTAATGAACAGGAATGGAAATGAATGGTGGATGTAGGTGTATATGTGGGAGGAGGTGTGTGTGTGTGTGTGTGTGTGTGTGTGTGTGTGTGTGTGTGTGTGTGTGTGTGTGTGTGTGTGTGTGTGTGTGTGTGTGTGTGTGTGTTATTGATATTACTATTATTATTATCATTATTATTACTATTATTATTATTACTATTATTATTATCATCATCATTATTACTATCATTAATACTATTATTATTATTATTATCATTACCATTATTATTATTATTATCATTATCATTATTATCATCATTATACTACTATATCATATACTACTACAACAACAACAACTACTACTACTAC
Source organism: Cancer borealis (assembly GCA_036785275.1). NCBI lineage: Eukaryota > Metazoa > Arthropoda > Malacostraca > Decapoda > Cancridae > Cancer > Cancer borealis. The sequence continues at coordinate 6,683 of JAXIVD010007251.1, forward strand.
TATCATTACTAATATTGCTGATATTGCAACCTCTACGATAGTTGATAGTTTGGCGGCTACCCTGGAATGTCTCCTTGACCCGACACATAGTTTGCTGTCAAATATATACACGCCAACCTCCACTAATATCAGGGATAGTGTTTTGTCCCATCGCAGGAAGTAGCGTGTAAATCCTTGCACAAGCTCCATTCAACTAGAGATTTTACCATGGTAAGTTTGACAGTGCGTAAGGGTGGAAAATTCGTCAGCCTCTTTTTTTTTCTTTTCTTCCTCTTTTGACGACAACGAAAAATATCTGAGTTCATACCATACCGCGCTGATGATCTCTATTCACTGATTGTCTTCTAGCATTTTCAAGGAAGGAATGCCGCATGAAAGGTATATACGGTGTAATACGTTATACAACATATATCTCTTCCTGCACGTATTATTCTATCATATCACACTCGCCTCCTTCCCAACGGAGTGGCCCGCTATGGTGCCCTGATTCCTCTTGACGGCTGGCGTGGGTGCGTGCCGGGACTGACAGGCGCCAGACAGCCTCGCTTATCCTTTACATGACACAAACAAGATTTGCTGGATGGTTAACACTTTTCTTTTCCTGACTTGACAATAAAAGGATTTCATTAAGGCACGCCAAGATAACTTAAGGATGAGAGAATCCACGTGTGATAGACTGGCTGAGTGACGGACGGAGGGACGCCTTGTGTTAGTGTCTGTTTGTGAGCGTGACGCCACTCACCTCATCACATCTTCCAGCAAAGGTTTTCATTGCCAGTAGGAGATTATAGATGGCGTGATACGTGCTGTCACCTCTGTGTCTCATGTCTGTTGTGGGACATTCCGAATGGGTTATGTTCCCTTGCCCGACTCCGATCCTGCCTCATATCTGGTGAGCGTCAGGCGGGGCTCACGTGTCGGGTGTCAACGGTCTGTCTGGACACACACCTGGTCGCGTGTCATCCGCCAAGCAATTTCATAAACTGTATTGCATGAAATGTTTGTTCTGCTCGGTACATTTATTTCCGTCATGTCATGAAAATCTTCAATGTTTTCTTTTTTCCGCGCTAGAAAATATGATTTCCACGTGTGTCTAGCGAGAATTACTCTTGGCACGTGTTCCCCGGATGATTTTCTGCCTGTCATTGGGTTGCCACGCCCTGCTCAGCCCTGTCAGTCTTCCGTCGTGAATGTGCTAGTCTCCCCTTATAAATCATAGACCTGCTTCTAACGACACGTGGCCATTCCAGAACTCAGATGATATATTTATATATATATATATATATATATATATATATATATATATATATATATATATATATATATATATATATATATGTATATATATATATATATATATATATATATATATATATATATATATATATATATATATATACATATACATATATATATATATATATATATATATATATATATATATATATATATATATATATATATATATATAGAGAGAGAGAGAGAGAGAGAGAGAGAGAGAGAGAGAGAAAAAAAAAGTAAACAACACGGACGTCCTCCCTCATACACCCGTCCGTCCGTACAGCGTCCGTCAACAGCTGGACAATAACTCATGTATACCCTCATACCTTTCTTATACAAGTTTTTGCTCTCGTTCTCCAATCACCAACGTCCCTTTAATTTATAGCTCAACCACTTAACCTGTGACGCACACCTGGGGAGGGGACGAGGGGGCGAGGGAGGATGGAATATTTACACACAATAACTTCGCTTACGACCCATACTAACTCAGAGAGGGCAGACTGTATATCACGGAGTCCATGAGTTACGATGCTAATATCGCTGCTGGTGGTATACCTTTCATCATCCTAATGGGTATAACTTGGAAATTAAATAAATATGATTCTACCTGCCCCAATAATTCTCTTTTCTGTTTTAGTTTTTATACATATATGAATAGTCTTCTATGAATTTAGGGTTGGTAAAATGTTACGAGTTTCCAAAATAATGTATATTGTTTCCCTGCTTTTATCTCATTTTCTACTCCTCTTCCTGTTCATTTTCTTGTTCTTTTTGTCATGTTCTTTGTCTTCGTCCCTCTCACCACCTTCCCTCGATGTTCGTATATCTCATGTAACCCACCTACACAGACACATGCATCACGCCGCTACACCCGGAGCAGGCAATATTAACTACACTAAAGGTGAACACGACCTCACTGCTTCCAGACACTCACGACACCTTCCACACCGTTTGGTCAGGAGGTGATACAAAGCGAATTTCAGTCCGTGTGTGTTGGTGGGGGGGACGGTATACATATATGTGTGTGTGTGTGTGTGTGTGTGTGTGTGTGTGTGTGTGTGTGTGTGTGTGTGTGTGTGTGTGTGTGTGTGTGTGTGTGTGTGTGTGTGTGTGTGTGTGTGTGTGTGTGTGTGTGTGTGTGTGTGTGTGTGTGTGTGTGTGTGTGTGTGTGTGTGTGTGTGTGTGTGTGTGTGTGTAAGAGTTTATGTAACACTAGGTACAGTAAACATCAAGGAAATATATTAGAGCTTAGTGCCTGTATAGCTTTTCAAGAGTGGGCGAATCTCAGGCTTCATGACAGAGCAGGGAGGACTGACTGGCTGCCTCCCAAAACACGCCACCGGCACCAACATTGTGAGCAAGGTAAGGAGGAAACTACATATCCCAACACAAAACACGTAGACATAATAGGAAACAAAGACTAGGAAACATAGAAATTGGAACTGCAGACGATTGGTAAACACATAACGAGAAGACACATGGGTCAGGGCACGGAGAGGGGGAAGGGAAGACTGAGGGGAGTAAATTAAAAGCAGCAAAATAATGGTTTAAATGTGTTGCAGGAGGAATGGGACTGTCGAGTGTGCTGGAGTATCGGTGGTGAAATATTAGGAGTGAAGAGCTGGTGTGGAGGGCGGCTTGGCAAAGGTACGCAGGAATGAGTGCCGGAGCTAAGGGCGCAAGAGGAATGGGTGCTCAAGGGGGGTACTAGGAGGAGTATTGGAGTATCGGATGAAGCAGGTGAGAGGCTGACGCAGAAGTAGGCATGAGCGATGGAGAGAGGAACCGTGGTCGGACTGGAGCTGAGGTCTTGCACGTGGGAGTGGATGAAGGGTTGAAGACAAGGAGGGTGGCCGGGGCGGAGGCACGGCTGGAGAAAACTGGAACGACGGGGCTGGAGCGGAGGGTTAGGACTAGGGAGGGACTAGGGCAGGAGTTGTATTGAACGGCGGCTGGTCTTTGTGTTCGCCTACTTCTTGGTTTGACTGCTACGTACTCTACTTTCTACCCAGTGAGAGAGAGGCTATGTTTGCCTCT
>JAXIVD010007252.1:10000-12500 GCA_036785275.1 Cancer borealis
TGATAAAAGGAAAAAGAAGGACCTGTTTTATGATTTTTTTATGATATTTCTATTTAAATTTTTTCCATGCATCATTGTACGAAAACATACAATAAAAATACATAGGGAGAAAATACAATATTCATCTATTTATGATCATACTTTTATATACGTGATGACTTACTTCCCAGCTTCCTACTTTTTCTTGTTTGTAATTTGTTGGACATAGTTTACATGACTTTTTCTTTGCAAAATAAAATAGACGATGGTAAAAACATAACATAACCAACTGAACTGTTTTCATCGTTATTGGAATTTATATTACTGCCATAAACAAGAATTAAACAATGATAGATAAATAAGTATATTTATAAAAAAAAAAGTAAAAACAGATATATGGAAAAAATATATAGAGGTAGTAAGTTGAAATCAGAAAATTGGATCCCAAATTCTAATAAAAAAGCTATGGACGAAAATCAAGTAAAGGAAATTCAACAGAGGCATGGTTAAAAAAGGGAAACAAAAAAAATAAAACTATGAGAGAAAAAGATAAATAGATTGTATATATAGAGTAGAAAAGAGAAAAAAAAAAGATGCGAGTAGGAAGGTGATGAAAACAAAACATGAAGGAATTTGAAATGAGTCCATGCTATCCTGAGAGAGTTGTTACATACTCTTAATTCTCTGGGTTATCCTCTCCCCTCGCGCCTCTCTCTATCTGGGTCCGCTCACCGTTCCTAATCAAATAAGCTCTGCGGCGTGACCAACATATCTGGCAAAGACAGTTACTAACGCCGAAACAAGAAGAAAAAAACATATATGAATGGCGCGAATGAGAATGTACATAAACATTATCGCATTTATTTTTCTTACTGACAGTGAAGGAAAGGTGTGTGTGAATGTGTGTGTGTGTGTGTGTGTGTGTGTGTGTGTGTGTGTGTGTGTGTGTGTGTGTGTGTGTGTGTGTGTGTGTGTGTGTGTGTGTGTGTGTGTGTGTGTGTGTGTGTGTGTGTGTGTGTGTGTGTGTGTGTGTGTGTGTGTGTGTGTGTGTGTGTGTGTGTGTGTGTGTGTGCGTGCGTGTGTGTGTGTGTGTGTGTGTGATGAGATGCAGGAATGGAGGAAATAGAAAGAGACGTGTAGCGATAGCGGACGAGGGGAAACCAACCACGAAAATGGGTCACGGAGAGTTGACAGGGAGTCCAGCCAGCCTTGTTCTGGCGACACGTGAGGCTTAGTGGAGGCTTGGGGAGATTAGTGCCGGAAAATAGTAGGACGGTGACAGGCTGGTGGCGTAAGACCCACACAGAAGGAGGATGTGTGGCGTCTATACTTGCAGGTGAGATGGGAAAAGGAGGTGGTGGAGGGACGGCCGTATAAGGTGATGGAATAAGAGGAGAGTAAAGGAGGTGGGACAATGTATTCTTAGATCATATTGGTTTCTTGTTACCATGGAAACGCTACCCTGATTGTCTCGTACGGGCTTCCTGAGGGATCTGTTTGTTTATACTGTGTAAGGCTAGATTGACCAGCAAAATGGAAGCCCCAATAATTTTCTTATTATATATATATTGGGCTTGATAAGGAAAACAAGTGTACGTTCTGGTGTGCAGTTATAAGGTCATTTAAATTAATGAAGATGTCTGAACGTTATTTGTTATCATTCCATTGTAGTTGGTCATAATGTGTAATTAATTCTATAGAAGACAGTTCATGACGACAAGCACAAGTCTGAGGCAGTTATATAGTCACAGGACGTCGTATCACAAGAAAAAAGAAACATGTAGGTAATTATATATATAGGACAACCTCAATGGATATAAGCTGAAAACAACAACAAAAATAAACTAACAATGACAAAGGTAAAGTTAAGGTAGAAACTCCATGTTGAAGTGGTCCTCATTCCCGATTTCATACCATATAATGAGGCTGGAGGGTTCTCACGCACTCTACTGAAACACGGAACAAATCTATTGTCTAGGTGACCCCTTATGTAACCTGGACACCTAGATCTGTCAGGTGCTACTGTGATAATTCCTTTGATGACCCTCAAGGAAGACTGGAAGGGCAGTGGAGTTGAATTAGAAGCAAATGCCCTGAGTAGGACTGGCAATTTATCTAACTGGATAGAGTATTAGATGTTGTCGACGCTATACCATCTCTGCTGTACGTTCAGAAGGACTAAGGGAGGTAAACCTGTCTGGCCGGAGGCACGTGTCGGCGCAGTGGCTAACGAGGCGACAGGTGCACAACGAACACGACTAAACTTTGGAAATTAGGAATGTTGGGAAGTCCAAATGCAGTGTATAGTTTAGTAGCAAGTGATGAAGCCTAACAGTTCGCCTCGGGAATAAACTTCTGCCCAACGCTGCGGCAAATTCGTGACCGGATGGGGGAGTGAGTGCACTGACTTAGCTGGTCATGTTGTTTATCTACGCTTGTTTATCTTAGAGAAACAGATCCACCAGCTCAAAAATAAAATGTATACTGCATAAGAAAACATAGAACACATATAATTTTTGGT
>JAXIVD010007252.1:15000-20739 GCA_036785275.1 Cancer borealis
CGGTCGCAGGAACGCTGCCGCTCTTCGGTCTGAAATGGGCTGCATTTGAATGATAAAATCACGACCAAAGTGGTGTAAGGCCGCACAGGAAAGTTTGGATGTCCCTTGACAAGTTACTGCTGATGGCCTCCGGGGAGCAAATTGAGTTTTCAGAAACCACCGGGGAGTTGCAGATCATTGGCATCCTGCTGCGAAGGAAGCTTTTAGTAATCTGCAGGATGCATTATTAAGAGTATTGCTTTTGTTCAACAAGATCAATTTAAGACGCGATGATATTTATATATATATATATATATATATATATATATATATATATATATATATATATATATATATATATATATATATATATATAGATAGATAGATAGATAGATAAATAGATAGATAGATAACAGCCTCGCTACACATTTGAGGATGGTACTGTTTCAGCAGATCTGGTGAGTAAGAAGGAAAGTTACAGTCAGTGTGAAGATTAACATAAGGAAATCTAAAGTTAATCCTAATGATCTTGCATTAATAAAAGAAAGCTGAAATTATGAAAGTAAAAGCGATTAAAAAAAAATTGCGTGTAATAAAAGGAAGAAGTAAATAGATTAATAGATAAATATATAAATAAATAGATATACATATAGATAGATAAACAGAATAAAAATGTGTGTGTTTGTGAATAAAGTGGAAATCTCTAGTAAAGCGGAGGCCACTCAGATGACATGCCTTTGAAACACTACGCCACAGAGGAGAAATTCGCTCAATAAACATAATAAGGCTAAATTTCAAACTACTTACGGTACTTGTCAAAGGCAAAACAAGCAAAGTGTAACAGCAAAGTGTAACGAGGAGAGTCAACGATAAAAGATGATTTCTGATTACTTCAAGAGTGAAGAATGACACGGAAAAACTGAAACCTTATTGATTAAACATGAATCAAGCAATCAAGATGAGGTACATAACGTTTACTGGAAGGGGAAGAGAAGGTGACTAGGTATAATTAATGACTCAAAAGCTTTATATGAAAACTTGATTAAAGGTTCGGTATCCAGGTAAATAATTGTTAGGTACGACTATTGAAGTTGAGAGCAGAGGACGCCTAGTTGTAGAAACAGAGTGATAAAAATACAAAGTGATGTTGAGAAGATAATAACACCTGTCCATTAACAACCAATCAACACACCTGCACACACAGTCTCTCTACATCAACACAATTACAAAATACCTCATAAAAAGTCAATACAAAACAATATAAACACATAATTTCGTATAAGAAACATAAGGAATCAAGGTTTAATTCGGTGAAGTGATGCAGCAAGACTGGTTACTCACCCATCCAGGTGCTGTTGGTGATGATCTGAAGAATCTTTGCGGGGTCCATGACGAGGGGGTTTGTGGGGACTGCAAGACACACGGGGAGGGGGCGTCAACCCATACCTGTCTAGTGCTCTTCACCTCCAATGACAAGAACACCGCTGTTTGTTTTCTCTCCTCGTGGATTTATGGTTTCAAAGTGTTACGTGATATGACATGTGTTTCAGACTAATGAATATTCTATTGGGTCCAGTTCAAAGCTTCAATAACCTTCATATTAATGCAGTGTGGTCTGGCGGGCGTGGATGAGTGGAAGAGGATTAACAGCCATATGATAGGTGTGTGTGAGTACGATACAGAACGGGAGAGTAGAGATATTTATGCAAGAGATGAAAAATCAATACAATGGAATATTCACATCCACTTTATAGAATAAGTCACTAGGGAATTAACAGACTTTCCGTATTCTAAACATTCTATTAAGTTGCTATTAAGTTACTAGTTACCCAACATGTCTGATAATAGGCTACCAAATAATTTGTCATATTTTGAAATGTCTTTTTTTTAATGAAATGGTTAACATGGTCATTGTCTAAACAGAGCCGTGCATATCCTTTCTACCTCATAACAAAAACGTATAAAGATGGTCCTTTGTGACGCCATTATATTGGAAACAAACCTTCTCTCCTGCTACTTTTGTGTCTTATGGCATGATATTAACTACTGACTATAACGATCATTACAATACATTTAAAATACTATGATATTTTTTTTCCGTGAGCACCTTTATCAGCGTCTCAATATTCATAACACTTTGATGACAACGTAATAGGAATTCTAATACAAACAAAAATAATGACCACACTAACAAGAGTCTACTGTAATTACCAATCCGTAAGGTATATCACTGCCTGAAACATAATTTACGAGCTATTGGTTTCCACGCTAGGCTGATTACAGAGGTTGGTCAGCAGCGTAGGATCAGAGGCTACTTATCTCATTAGCATTATATACAGACTATCTCTAATACCTACAGCGAGATACAGCCTTTATTAGAGAGGGTAAGTTGGCATTGGATTGTATACCTATTCTATTTGTAACATAGTGAAAGCACACGCACTGGCTGGTTGTTCTTCGATTAAATAGATTACTCTCCTGTGTGAATTAACAGGATTATACCTCTCTCGTGCACATTCACCTGTCCACGCACGAACGCACACACACTTTCAAGCAAGCAAACAAGCACGCACACACGTACACTCATGCACATCTACACCATATATTCTCTCTCTCTCTCTCTCTCTCTCTCTCTCTCTCTCTCTCTCTCTCTCTCTCTCTCTCTCTCTCTCTCTCTCTCTCTCTCTCTCTCTCTCTCTCTCTCTCTCTCTCTCTCTCTCTCTCTCTCTCTCTCACAAGGGACCACTTTCATTTCCTCAGTATTAATATTCCCGCCGCGAGTTTACGTAAAGTTATTTTTGGCAAACCACAAATGAAAAGGCGTCTTGTCCCTCTGGTTGTCCTAGGGGAAATTTGCGACGGAGAAGAGAACAGCTCCCGGTGGGCGCCTTGAGCACACGTAATCCTCAAGGCAGAGAGGGACTCTAATCGCAACCTTCTCGCTGCTGCGTCCAAGGTATTCACTTAAGAGTGTGGCGTCTCCGGAGGGAATGGAAGTACACAGCGTCCGGAAAGGAGACAACAGGTTGAAAAAAGGCAGATGAAAGGAGGAAAGACTGAGAGTGAGTGGTTGAGGCAGTAAAGGACTGGCAGGAAGGCGAGACAAGTGACAAGAAAGTAAATTGAGAGAAGACTAGGAAAGCTAAAAAATGGTGAGTGAGAGTGAAAGTAATGTCAATTCAAAGATATCTGTTTAGCGTTTTTAAATCGATAACTGCTTAGCACTGTTCTTGTTTTTCTTCAAAGGAGTTCATGTTTGTGTTCCTTGTGTGAAGTGTCGCCTCACATCCTCGACTTCCCACGACCCACATTATTTTCGTTCCCCAAGGAGGCACTGGGCCACAGTTTCGGTAATTGCCACAAAAGTCAGTGGTGGCTGAGACTCGGCATTGCTTGTGAGGGGCCTCGCTTACGTGACCCAACACTGGGAGTCGCCAGTAGGTTGCCAGAGGCAGCACAGCATCCAATACATCCAAGGAAACAACACTATACTGGAGGACCCACGAGGGAAGGACGATGACTCACTCGGCTGAGGCTGTTTCTCTGTAAGTAATAATACAGCGGCAGAGTCCCGCCTTCCCAGAGGCTGTTGAGGTCAGCAGCACGAGACAGTCTACTGAGGCAGTGACCTTGGGGCCACAACGTGAGTCCATCGCAGGTCATGTCCAACAGAATAATAATGTAATCTCGGGATGATACACTGTCAAATTCTCTGAAGAAAAAAAATTACAGCAAACTTTTTGCGCCTTTTATAGCACGAAACAAAAATGTTAAATTATGGAAAGTTATACTAATTCCAGGAAAGGGAAAGCAGGGAGTTGTAATGAAACAAATAAAGATGAGGTAAACAAACTGTCTCAGTAATGAAAGAATGATGATAACACTGATGTCAGGAGCGGGCGCAGTGACCTTGCAATTTATTATCTCCACTGTGTAGTTGGAAAGAGCTAGACAAATTATACTTGGCTATAACAGAAAAAGAGTAAATCCAAAACTCAATAAAACAATTCATGCCATCTTGCACTGAGCTGATAAAATATTGATTACGCATTAATACTAAGTACCTGATTTTTTCCATCTTCATAACGTTGTCTCTTGTCAGCATATATGTCTGGCTCTCGACTGATCAAATATGAATCTCAAGTCATGTTCACTTTGGAGGGAACAATGTGTGCCTGTTAGAGTGCTTCCTCGGGGCCAATAGTACAAGGTTCGTGGGGTATAACCTTCACATAAATCAAATCCATTATCCCTAAGAGAAAACGAGGAAGTGATTGACAATACTTTCAGAAGACGGTACATAAAACACATAACATGAGACCCCGTGTGCGTAGATTACATCGTTATTTACATTCCTATTCATCCGGACCTCGTAAGTAACGTGCTGAAGTGACGACAATAACCAAAGTGTGAGTGAGTGAAAGCGAGTGAGTCTGCGAGGGTGAGTGTATCTTCTTATCTCTTTATCATACGCTTCTTTAAATTTGTATATATTCCTCGCACACGAAATTGGTTCCTAGAGTTCTTGAAAGGCAGTCGTACGTCGTTATCATTCACGTATTCTCTATTCCTTGTGTTCTTCATTGTAGGAAGATTGAACCTATTTAGTCTCTCTTCGTAGCTTATATATGTCACCTGAGGCATCCATTTACTTGCTACTACTTGACGTTCTTTTACAAATTTGCCATCTAAGGAACAGCAGCATATTCTAGTGTGTGTGTGTGTGTGTGTGTGTATGTGTGTATGTGTGTGTGTGTGCGTGTGTAGTGTGTGTGTGTGTGTGTGTGTGTGTGTGTGTGTGTGTGTGTGTGTGTGTGTGTGTGTGTGTGTGTGTGTGTGTGTGTGTGTGTGTGTGTGTGTGTGTGTGTGTGTGTGTGTGTGTGTGTGTGTGTGTGTGTGTGTGTGTGTGTGTGTGTGTGTGTGTGTGTGTGTGTGTGTGTGTGTGTGTGTGTGTGTGAAAAGTCTGAACACTGTTGCAACGAATCAGTATCACATGTAACAGTTTCATAGGAAGTATAAAAATTTTATCATGCCTTTCATAAGCCTTCACGGGAAAACAATGAAACTCGACTTCTCGGTATTATTTTCAGTAAACAAATATATTAAAAAAGTAAATGTATCGTTACCACTTTACCGAACCAATAAGCTGTGCAGTATTACTCTCTCCATCCACCCTAACACCTCCACCTCCACCACCACCTCATCAAAAGCAATGTTCCCTTATGAGAGCTACCTGGCGAGCCCCTGAGTCCCTCCCGCTGCTTCGTTAGGCCCTGAACCACGTCGCTTTAGTTATGAAGCAATCCATCCTCGACACCATTTGATCCGCGAGCTTGTTACAACACTAATATTACATGGAATACACCTGTCTGCAGCCCTAATAACCTGCCGCCCCGGGATGACACCTGCATCAAAGCAAAATGTAGTGGTTTATACACTTTTGTATTACTTTAATTTATTCAATTCTCTATGCATATGTATACTTTTTAATATACCGAAACTGTTTGCCATTGATGCTATTATTTGCCTCAGTTAAACGTAGGTAGATGATTTAATGGTTATATTACTTAACATTTTCTTTTCGCAGTTAATGTTACTTGGCGATGTTGCACTTAACTAAACCTGAAACTCTCTCTGAATTTTCTACACACGTGACCTTCGCCTATTGTGTTTATTGATATTAGTTTTTATAGTTTGTATCAGTACATAAAGCGTATACTTACTTATACGAAAAGATAGTAAGGGAGGAAAAAATGACAC